>JAWPHD010014230.1:0-62667 GCA_037043455.1 Cyrtodaria siliqua | reverse complement strand
CTAGAGATCTGCCGACGTGTGTTTTGAATAGTCAGGGTAAGGCAAAGTGACCTAGAGATCTGCCTATGAGTACTTTAACAGTCAGGGTAAGGCAAAGTGACCTAGAGATCTGCCTATGAGTACTTTAACAGTCAGGGTAAGGCAAAGTGATCTAGACATGTGCCTATGAGTACTTTAACAGTGATGGTAGGTCAAAGTCACCTACATATCTTCCTGAGGTATTTTAACAGTCAAGATAGGTCAATGTGACCTAGACATCTGCCTATGAGTACTTTAACGGTCAAGATAGGTCAAGGTGACCTAGAGATGTGCCTATGAGTGCTTTAACAGTCAATGTAGGTCAATGTGACCTAGAGATCTGCCTATGCTATGAGTGCTTTAACAGTAAAGGTACATCAATGTGACCTAGGGATCTGCCTATGAGTGCGTTTACAGTCAAGGTAGGTCACTGTGACCTAGGGATCTGCCTATCAGTGCTTTAACAGTCAAGGTAGGTCAAGGATACCTAGAGATCTGTCTATGAGTGATTTAACAGTCAAGATAGGTCCATGTGACCTAGAGATCTGCCTATGAGTTATTTAACAGTCAATTTTGGTCAATGTGACCTAGAGATCTGCCTGAGTGATTTAACAGTCAGTGTAGATCAAGGTTACCTAGAGATCTGCCTATGAGTGCTTTAACAGTCAGGGTAGGTCAATGTGACAAAGGGATCTGCCTATGAGTATTTTGAACCATCAGGGTTGGTCAATGTGACCTAGGGATCTGCCTAAGAGTGTTTTGAACAGTCAGGGTAGGTTAATGTGACATAAGCATCTGCCTATGAGTGATTTAACAGTCAAGGTAGGTCGAGGTCACCTAGAGATCTGCCTATGAGTGATTTAACAGTCAATATAGGTCAATGTGACCTAGAGATCTGCCTATGAGTGCTTTAACAGTCAGGGTAGGTCGAAGTGACCTAAGGATCCGCCTATGAGTGCTTTAACAGTCAAGTTGACCTAGAGATCTACCTATGAGTGTTTTAACAGTCAAAGTAGGTCAATGTGACCTAAGAATCTGCCTATGAGTGATTTTACAGTCATGTTAGGTCAATGTGACCTGGAGATCTGCCTATGAGTGATTTAACAGTCACGGTAGATCAAGGTTACCTAGAGATCTGCCTATGAGTGCTTTAACAGTCAGGGTAGGTCAATGTGACATAGGGATTTGCCTATGAGTATTTTGAACAGTCAGGGTAGGTCAATGTGACCTAGGGATCTGCCTAAGAGTGTTTGGAACAGTCAGGGTAGGTCAATGTGACATAAGCATCAGCCTATGAGTGATTTAACAGTCAAGGTAGGTCAAGGTCACCTAGAGATCTGCCTATTAGTGATTTAACAGTCAATGTAGGTCAATGTGACCTAAGGATCCGCCTACGAGTCCTTTAACAGTCAAGTTAGGTCTAGGTGACCTAGAGATCTGCCTATAAGTGTTTTAAAAGTCAAGATAGGTCAATGTGACATAGGGATCTGCCTATGAGTGACTTAAAAGTCAAGGTAGGTCAAAGTGACCTAGAGATCTGCCTATGAGTGATTTAACAGTCAAGGTAGGTCAATGTGACCTAGAGATCTGCCTATGAGTGATTTAACAGTCAAGGTAGGTCAACGTGACCTAGAAATTTGTCTATGAGTGATTTAACAGTCAAGGTAAGTCTAAGTGACCTAGAGATCTGCCTATGAGTGACTTAACAGTCAAGGTAGGTCAAAGTGACCTACAGATCTGCCTATGAGCGATTTAACAGTCAAGGTAGGTCTAAGTGACGTAGAGATCTGCCTATGAGTGACTTAACAGTCAAGGTAGGTCAATGTGAACTAGGGATATGCCTATGAGAACTTTAACAGTAGGATAGGTCAAGACTTAGGGACCTGTCTATGAGTGTTTTGAACTGCCAGGGTAGGTCAATGTGACCTAGAGATCTGCCTATGAATGCTTTAACAGAGTAAGTCAAGGTGACCTAGTGATCTGCCCATGAGTGCTTTAACAGTCAGGGTAGGTCAATATGTCCTAGGGATCTGACTATGAGTGCTTTAACAGTCAAGGTAGGTAAATGTGACGAAGGGATCTGCCTATCAGTGCTTTAACAGTCAGGGTAGGTCAAGGTGACCTATAGATCTGCCTATGAGTGCTTTAACAGTCAAGGTAGATCAATGTGACCTAGGGATCTGCCTATGAGTGCTTTAACAGTCAAGGTAGATCAAAGACCTAGGGATCTGCCTATGGGTGCTTTAACCGTGAAGGTAGGTCAATGTGACCTATGGATCTGTCTATGAGTGTTTTAACTGTCAGGGTAGGTCTATGTGACATATGGATCTGCCTATGAGTAAGGTCTGCCTCTGCCTAAGGATCTGTCGGACAGCAATACTTTAGGTTAAACACGGCTTAAAGCATATCTTAACTGCATATACCATTTAACAGTCAAGACAAGTGAAGGTGACCTAGGGATCTGCCTATGAGTGCTTAAACAGTCCGTGTAGGTCAAAGGGACCTGGCGATAACCCTGTGAGTGGTTTTACAGTCAAGGTAGGTCAATGTGACCTAACAATCTCTCTATGAGTGCTTTAAAGGTAAAATATAGCGTGTCTTTTGAGCATATATTCTGAAATATATGTATATAATATACAATCTGTTCAAATATTACACTTATTGGTTGTCCCGTTTTGTCACAGTAGCCAATTATACATCATAGCGCACACCTCCGAGTTTTGCCCTTTTTGAAGACAGGTAAGTGTCACGAGACCTGTGACGTCATTGGTACTAAGCGTTTAGCGGCTCCGCATTAAGTCGGCATTGTCTATGTAGGATTACGTTTTATGGTACGTGTTAAAAATGCCGTGTACTTGTTGCTGGGTGCAAACATGTACATACAAAAGGACAATATTTCTTTCGTGTTCTAAATCAGGCTAATGATTAAGATTCGAAGTGTGGGTGGACTGTTGCCGACGAAAAGCGCCCGTCTCCTCAAAAAAGTGGGAACCTTCGAAAGACGTGCGAGTTTGTAGTAACATTTTGAGTTGGATTCGTCGAAAGTCCATCCTTTGGTTTCTTTTTCGTTGAATTTGGAGAACAAACGGACATGCCGATTAAAAAAACAGCGGTACCAACAATATAACAAATAAGAGCTGTCGGAGAACAGCGCAGCTCGACTATTCGATTTTTCAGAGAATAATAAATTATATAGCTAGTATATACCATCAGAAAACAAGGCTAAAACAATGTGGGGTGGGGTTGGGAGCGCAACATAGCTATGTGTAAGAATTGACCAAAACTACACAGAAATATGTAAAAAAAAACTTAAAATAAATCGAGTTTTGAGTGGGGTGGGGGTGGGGGAGAGGCGGGATGGGTGGTGTGGGGAGTGGGGGTGATGAGGGCAACATATATGTGTAAGAAACTATGTAAGAATTCACCAAAACAACACAAAAATATGTAAAAAAAAATAATTAAAAATCGAGTTTTGAGTGGGGATGGGGAAGAGGCGGGTGTGGGGAGGCAACACATATGTGTAAGAAGCTATGTAAGAATTGACCAAAACAACACAGAAATATGGTAAAACAAAATAAAAATATTTCGAGTGGGGGGAGGGGGAAGATAGCCATGTGTAAGAATTGACAAAAACAACACAGAAATATGTAAAAAAAATCGAGTTTCGAGTGGGGGGGGGGGGGGGGGACGGGGACGGGGTGGAGAGGCAGGGATTGGGGTGGAGGGGGCAACATATATGTGTAAGAAGCTATGTCTAAGAATTTACCAAAACAACACAGATATATGTTAATACAAAACACATTAAATAAAAATATTCCAGTTTCGAGCGTGGGGGAATCGGGGTGGGGACGGGTGCACCATAGCTATGTGTTTCGAGTGTGTGTGTGTGGTGGGGGGTTGTGTGTGTGTGGGGGGGGGGTGTGGAGAAGCAGGGAGTGGGTAGGAGGGAGCATTATATATGTGTAAGAAGCTATGTATAAGAATTGATGAAAACAACAGAAGACAAAATTACTTACTCAACCCTTTACAACATACTATAAGGAAACCAATTCCAAAATTTAGTTCAGCTAGGAGAAGAAATGTAAGAGATATAGACCTGTAAAGTTAACCCAGCTTACACGCACAATTTGATGTGAAACAGACACATTTTAAGGCTATCAGAATTTGGGTTCCATGGGAGCCCAGGGATTACAGGAACCAAAATTACTTAAGCAGCCCGTAAGATAATGCTATAAGGAAGCTAATGGCCAAATTTGGTTGTGCCAGGGTAAGAATTGTAAGAGATATAGACTTGTAAACACATCTTACACGCACAATTTGATGTGAAATGGGACACATTTTATTGGCATAATTTGGGTTCCATGGGAGCCCATGGGTTACAGGACGCCGACGACGGGGTGATTACATAAGCTCTCTTATTCTTCGAATAGTCGAGCTAAAAATGAGAAGTGCCTAAACCCGCCGTCTCCGAGCAATTATTCGCCGATTCAACCAGTAAATTAATAAATGAGGTAACATAAAAGTTTTTGTTCTATTATCTTAGCACTTCATCAGGTATACGTATGCTAAATTGTAAAAAGGTATATAGTCTTAGATCTTTATATACACCGTGATTGTTTAGCCATGGAATTAGAAGCATGCGTCCTTACGTGAATCAGTCAAGAGCTGGCGGCGCTAATATATTGTAGCCGTCTTTTTCAAAAGATTGCTAAAAAAGGTTCAGCATATAAATTTAAATGAATCCGGTGAAAGAAACACTGTGTCTTTGTTTCAATATATATTTTGTAGGTTTATTTATCTTTTTACTATATACCCACTTCTGCCAACAGTGTTATAGATCTATATCCATTTATATATGGCCGTCCATCTATTTATATCGGTCTCTGGATTTTAAAAAAATATGACAAAATACAAGGCCGAAAATTGATAATGTTACTAGCTATAATATTAGTTCAGTAATGTTTTGTGGCAAAACAATAACGGCTCTTAGCTCATGCAATAAGTGCCTTACAATATATACATTTTATATTATGATAAATTTGATCTGTTGGGTTTGTTGTTTCGATCTCTACATGTACATAATACATAATATCGTGCTCATAATACATTTGGCTATATTATTTAGATCTTAGTATGTTTATCTCTTTGTGCGCGATAAACTAGTTTCTCACGCATCATATATCCGTATCATATATCCATCTTGTGCAGTACGCGGCTCGCCGCGGCGGTATTGCACCGCTTACGGAATTGCAATAAACAGGAAATGTGTCATAAAAATATGTTTCCCTAAATGGTGCGTGCTTTTGTCATACACCGACGTATGTACCCTAATTAGGCTGCACTTCATTAGGGCACCGCAATAGTTGAATAGTCGGTATTGATAGTTGGGGGCACGTGGAGTGCGTGTCATACTGCAAATCCAAATCTAATATGTGCCACTCCTCGAGTGGTTTGGTCACCAGGTGGCGGGGACTTATGGCATATATATACTCCCTGGTACTATAGAAATTAGATGCTGTGTCATTTATTATGTTGTCTTTTTTATTTTTTTATTTTTTTTATCAATTATGTGAAAAATAAACACGTACTAAATATATTTTTTCAATGTCTACTTTTCGGCAAAAGTAAAGTCCTTATTAACTGATGTTCGTATTAATGTACAAGTATTAGACCATGTCCATGCATTCGGAATATACTGCATTTCTCGCTTAGTGAACACTACTCCACTTTTATAATTGGTCGCCCAGGTTCTTTGAAAATAACACGAATACTATAAACTGGAAATAACCGGAAAAAAATGATTTCAGATTACATTGTTAATAAATTTAATAAAATATTGGTATGTGTTTCGGTGATTTCCAGCTTTTAGTATTTGTGTTATTTTCAAAAAACCTGGGTTATCGATTATAAAAGTTGAGTAGTGTATATGTACCAAGATATGCGGTTTTGCCGGTGACTTCTGTCAGAATTTCGTTAAAAACAGTTTAATTTCGACATTTTCATACACATTATACTGTTTTTGCGTGATTTCCCTATGTACTAATGGCTTTTTTTGTGTCCAATGACATCACTTCCGGTTATACGAGGAAGAGTTTTCCCCCATAGATTTTTTTCGATTTTTTAGCAATGCCTGTTCGCCTTTTCGATTTTTATGTTTAAAAACATATTTTCACTAAGCATACATCGATAACATAGTAAACATCGTATTTATAATGATATTTAATAAAACATATCAACAGCGGATTTGTTGATTTAGGACAATGTTCATCTTTAAGTCAAGGCAGGTCAATGTGACCTAGCAATCTCCCTGAGTGCTTTAACGGTCAAGCTAGGTCACTTTCAAGCTAGGTCAAAGTGACCTAGGGATCTGTCGGACAGCAATGCTTTAGGTTAATCATGGCCAAATGCAAATTTTAACTGCATATACTGAGTGCTTTGATGTTTTATTGATTTATCGTTAAATTACAATCGATTGAAAAAAAATGTATCGAGATTTGTTCTGCATACCAATTATACAAGATTTCTTTCTATGGTATGATCACGAAAATCAATCATTGACTGGTTGGTTGAATGGTGTGTTACATCATTTTCAGAACATTTCAGGTTATATATGATGGTCGATTATATAAGTGGTGGAGACAAACCACCCACTTTTTCCTGGATGGAACTATTACTATATATCTCACGCGAAAAATAAATAGTCGATCTATGTATGTAGAGATGGTTCAAAGTAATTGGCTACAACTCAAGTTACCGTCTGAATGGTGGAAATAGTAGCTGACAAATAAATGTCTAAGATTACTATATACCTCAGTGACAGTATGGATGGTGGCACTAGTTCGGAGTACGTCACCCCTATCTACAGCCAGCCAGTCATTGTAGATAAATGTCCATCTCTGGTTGGTCTGTAAGTCCTTCACGTGCACTGTATTAACATGCCTGAAATAGTGAGAACATAATTTTTTATTTGTTTGCCATCGACGGCAGACCCACTCATCTGCCCCCTAAAAAATATTTAGATGGGTTCTTTACACTTTCATCTTTTAGTTGTTGTTTTGTACCTTACATCTGTTGTTTTATGAATTATCTCAAACTTATTCTGCATCACTTAGACAATTATATATAGGAGAATAATGAAATTTGAGTGGCATCATCTGTCTACAAAAACAATCATACTCAGTCAGTGATCGGCAACAACACTCAAACATTTATAAGAACAAGAGGCCGAAGAGGGCCTGTGGACGCTTAAGATAAAGTTTATGTATAAGGGGCCATAAGTCTTTCAAAAATCATTCAACCGGAACATGGTGATGATATACGACGCAACTAGGCTTGGTACTAATCATCCCTGCAAACTTTCGTTGAAATCCAGCCAGTTCAGGAGAACTAGTCTAGACAAAGTTGTGTATTAAAACCTTTAAGGGCTCATAACTCTGCCAAAATTCATGCAATCAGAACATGGCGATGACAGGTGCAACTAGGCTTAGTACTGATCATCCCCGCCAAGATTCGCTGAAATCTGGCAAAGAGTTCAGGAGAGACTAATCTGGAAAAAGTGTGTGTATTAAAACATTTAAAGGTCCACAACTCTGCCAAAAATCATTCAACTAAAATATGGCGAAGATATGCACAGCTAGGCTTGATACTGATCATCCTTGTCAAGTTTCTTCTATATCCTGCCCGGAAAAAAAAGTGATATCAAAATCCTTTAAAGGGCCATAACTCTGCCAAATATCTGTAAACCGGAAAGCGACGATGACATGCACAACAAGGCTTGGTGCTGATCATCCCTGCAAAGTTTCATTGAAATCTTGCAAGGGGTTCAGGAGAAGTAGATTAGACAATGTTTGTGTAGTAAAACCTTTAAAGGGCCATAATTCTGCCAGAAATCATTCAACCGGAACACGGCAACGATTTGCACAACTGGACATGGAATTAATCATCCCTAAAAAGTTTCGTTTAAATCCGTCCATCGGTTCAGGAGAACAAGTCAGAACAAAGTTTGTGTATTAAAACCTTTAAAGGGCCATAAGTCCGCAAAAAATCATTCAACCGGCACGGGGATGATTTGCACAACTAGACATGTAATTGATCATCCCTTAAAAGATTCGTTTAATCTGGCCAGGGGTTCAGGAGAACTAGTCAGAACAAAGTTTGTGTATTAAAACCTTTAAAGGGCTTAAACTCAGCTAAAATCATTCAAGTGGAACACGGTGACTATGTACAACTAAACTTGGTATTGATCATCCCTGCAAAGTTTCAATGAAATTCGACCAAATGAAGGCCCTTTCGTCTTGATGAGGCCAAGATATAGCATATTTCAGAAAATCAAGGGCCATGACTCCATGGAAATGGTCCAATCTGGATGGTTTTCAAACTTGTCCGAGCTGTCATTGATATTAACAATCTGGTAAAGTTTCAAAAAGATCGCATGAAAAATGTAGGCCCTATCATCTTAATGAGGCAAATATAGCATTTTTAACTAAATCAAGGGCCATAACTCCGCTGTTACTGGTTCGATCTGGCTTGTTTTCGGACTTGTCCGAGCTTTCATAGATATAAGCAATCTGGTAAAGCTTCGTAAAGATTGGATTAAAGATAAAGGCCCTATCGATTTAACAAGGCAAAATATATCATTTTTAACTAAATAAAGGGCCATAACTCCACTGTAACTGGTCCAATCTGTCTGGTTTTCGAAATTTCTGAGCTTTCATTGATACAAACAATCTGGTAAAGTTTCGTAAAGATCGAATGAAAGACAAAGGCCCTATCATCTTAACGAGGCAAATTAAAGCATTTTTTACTAAATCAAGGGCCATAACTTCGTTGGTACTGGTCCGATCTGGCTGGGTTTTGAACTTGTCCGAGCTGTCATTAATATAAACAATCTGGTAAAGTTTCGTAAAGATCGGATGAAAGATGAAGGCCCTATTGACTTAACGAGGCAAAATATAGCATTTTTAACTAAACCAAGGGCAATAACTCTCTGTTAGTGGTCCGATCTGGCTGGTTTTCAATTTTTTTCGAGCTTTCATTGATATTAACAATCTGATATAGTTTCGTAAAGATCGCATAAAAAATGAAGGCCCTACCTATCATCTTAACGAGGCAAAATATAGCATTTTTAACTAAATCAAGGGCCACAACACCGCTGTTACTGGTCTGATCTGGCTGTTTTTTAGCTCTACTCTACTGGCCAAGGGCCAGCAGAGCTTATGGGATGGTGTGTTGTCCGTCTTCCGTCGTCCGTCCGTTAACTTTCCTTCAACCAACTTCTCCTCAGAAACCGCTTGCCTAATTTTGACCAAACTTCACATGGATGATCCTTAGATGGATGCTTTTTAGATTTGTTAAAATTAGGTCAGCGCTACATCCAAGATGGCTGCCATTATCATATATGGTGGAAACCTTAAAAAATCTTCTTCTCCAGAACCGCTGGACAGATTTCAACAGTTTTTCTTTTAAAATGATCACCAATGCCTAGACTATCAAGTTTGTTCAAATAAAGTCCCCGGGGTCAAAAATGGCCCTGCCCCGGGGGTCCAAAGTTTGTATATTGAGGTTTTGCATGTTTTTCATATAGACATGTATAGGCACAAATGAAAAAAAATCTTCTTCTCTGAAACCACAAGGCACAGAGCTCTCATGTATTACATGTAGCATCAGCTTATGGTCCTCTACTAAGTTTGTTTAAATGGTGACCCTGGGGTCAAATTTGTCCCCGCCCCGGGGGTCACAATTTTACATAGACTTATATAGGATTTTTTTCTTCATCTTCTTCTCGGAAACTACAACAGCCAGAGGTTTGATATTTTGCATTTACTATAAGCTTATGGTCCTTTACCAATTTTGTTCAAATGGTGACCCTCGGGTCACATTTGGCCCTGCCCCAAGGGTCACATGTTTTACATAGACATGTATAGGAAAAAACTTAAAAAATCTTCTTCTCTGAAACTGCAAGAGCCAGAGGTTTAATATTTTGCATTTGCTATAAGCTTGTGGTCCTCTACCAAGTTTGTTCAAATGGTGACCCAGGGGTCACATTCGACCCCACGCCAGGGGTCACAGTTTTACATAGGCTTGTATAGGCAAAAATGAAAAAAAATATTCTTCTCTGGATCCACATGGCACAGAGCTCTCATGTATTACATGTAGCATCAGCTTATGGTCCTCTACTATGTTTGTTCAAATGCTGACCCTGGGGTCAAATTTGTCCCCGCCCCAAGGGTCACAGTTTTACATAGACTTCTATAGGATCTTTTTTTTTTAAAAATCTTCTTCTCGGAAACTACAAGAGCCAGAGGTTTGATATTTTACATTTATTATAAGCTGATGGTCCTTTACCAAGTTTGTTCAAATGGTCACCCTGGTGTCACATCTTGCCCCGCCCAGGGGTCACAGTTTTACATAAATGCTTGTATAGGGAAAAACTGAAAAAAATCTTCTTCTCTGGAACTGCAACAGCCAAAGGTTTAATATTTTGCATTTGCTATAAGCTTATGGTCCTTTACCAAGTTTGTTCAAATGGTGACCCTCGGGTCACATTTGACCCCGCCCCAAGGGTCACATGTTTTACATAGACATGTATAGGGAAAAACTTATAAAATCTTCTTCTCTGAAACTGCAAGAGCCAGAGGTTTAATATTTTGCATTTGCTATTAGCTTATGGTCTTCTACCAAGTTTGTTCAAATGGTGACCCATTGGTCACATTAAGCCCCACCCTGGGGGTCACAGTATTACTTAGGCTTGTATAGGCAAAAACTGAAAAAAATCTTCTTCTCTGGAACCACATGGCACAGAGCTCTCATGAATTATTTTGCATCTGATCTTAGCCAAACTTTAGCAGATTTTATGGGGTTTTTTTTGTTGTTTTTTTTAATTTGTTTACATTTATTTTTTTTCATTTTTTTTTTTTTTTCGTTTTTTTAAATTTTTCATTTTTTTTTTTTTCTATGTTGGAGCAGTCAGACCAGTAACAGAGTAGTTATGGCTCTTGATTTAGTTAAAAATGCTATATTTTGCCTCATTAATACGGTAGGGCCTTTATTTTTCGTCTGATCTTTACCAAGCTTTACCAGATTCTTTAGTTATGGCCCTTGATTTAGTAAAAAAGCTGTTTTTTGCCCGAAACTTCCAATAAAACATAAATGGCAGTCACTCGTTTCATTGATGTTATAAGAGCCATGTTAGCCAGTAGAGCGTCCACAGGCCCTCTTGGGCCTCTTGTTCGAATTTTTCCGATTTTTTATTTATATAAACAATCTGGTAAAGATCGGATGAAAGATGAAGGCCCTATTGACTTAACGAGGCAAAATATAGCATTTTTAACTAAATCAAGGGCAATAAATCCGCTGTTAATGGTCCGATCTAGTTGATTTATGAATTTATCCGAGCTTTCATTGATATTAACAATCTGTGCAAGTTTGGTAAAGATCAAATAATCAATAAAGGTGCTAAAGTGTTCACAAGGCTTAATATGGCATCTTTCAACAAAAAAGGGCCATTACTCCGGTGAAATTATTCCGATCTGGGTGGTTTTCAAACTTTTCTGAACTTTCATTGATATAAAGACACTGGCAAAGTTTCGTAAAGTTTTGATTAATATTGAAGGTGCTAGAGTGTTCACAAGGCAGAAAATAGCATTTTCTCAGAAAAACAAGGATCATAACTCCGGTGTTGCTGATTCGATTTGGCTGGTTTTCGAACTTGTCCGAGCTATTATTGATATTAACAATCTGTGCATGTTTGGTAAAGATCAAAGAATAAATGAAGGTGCTAGAGTGTTCACAAGGCTTAATATGGCTTTTTTCAGCAAAACAAGGGCCATAACTCTGGTGAAACTAATCCGATCTGGTTTGTTTTCAAACTTGCCCGAGCTTTCATTGATATAAAGACACTGCCAAAGTTTCGTAAAGATCCGATTAATAATGAAGGCCCTAGAGTGTTCACAAGGCAAAAGTTAATAGACGACGGAAGGACGGACGGACGGACGGACGGACAACTCGTCATCATATAAGCGTCATCTATAAATGGCCCAAGGACTATGCCTGTTAAGATTAATGTAATTAACAATCAGATTAATACAGAAAATTGCCAAGTCCAACACAGTGATAAAGTTGTCGTATTGGTTTTGTTCATTCTCATCTTTTGCAGAAAAGGTCAACTATTATTTCAAAAATTAAGGCTGATCAGAAGGTGTGTGTTATTGTTTTTAAGATAATTCTAAGTCAGACAAGCATGGGCTATAACTGAAAATTTATAGTTATAAAACTCTTTTTACAAAAGGGACCTAGACTTTATAGGCATACATCTGTATAGCAGTTTCAATTAAAATCAATGGTTATCGACAGGAAATTGAATTTAATAAGCTGTGAGCTAGTAGGAGAAACCCTCTCCCCACAGGGGGAATTTTGTAGGGTATGATTTTCTGAAAGAACATACAGTAAGTTTCAAAATGAGACATGTGTACCATCTGAGCGTTGCAGCTTTAGTGAGTTTTGGGGGAAAACACTGCGTTTTTAGACGAAAATCGCCGAAATTTGGAATTATTTTTAGAAAAAGAATGGAATATATTAGAACTAATTTGAATTGATGGAATCTTTCTCGGAACACATCTCTACGTGTCCCACCATATAATTTATGGATCCGATACTTAAATATTGAGATTTTGGGTAAAAATGTCAAAAAAATTGAATAAAATCTCTGATTTCTGTAAAACATTGGGGATATTTAACTAAAAATTAGAAATACATCTAATACAATAGAAAAAAGAAATATTGTAACCTTTTTGGGCAGGGTAATGTCCAGTGATTAAGTAGAAAAAAAGTACCAAACCGCATGATGTTTGGAAATGCCTTAATTTTGGGGTGAAAAATGTGTATTTTTATCAAAAATCGCCGGAATCTGGAATTATTTTTTGAAATTAGATTGAACATAAACTTATCAAACTGAAGCAATAGAATGTTGCACAGCATACATAATCAAGTTTTTCCTGACACAATATATAACATGTGCTCAAATATTGGCATTTTTCAGGGCAAAATGTTGGAAAAAATGATAAAAATCACTGATTTCTGTAATCCATTGGAGGTATTGGGTTAAAAAATAGAAACAAATTTAATACAATTGAATAAGGACACATTGTAATATTTTTGGATAGATAATGGTCCAATAATTAAGTAGAAAAAAGTCCCAAACCATATGATGCTTGAAAATGTCTTAATTTTTAGGCGAAAAATGTGTATTTTTGTCAAAAATCGGCAGAATCTGGAATTATTTTTGAAAATAGTTTTAACATAAACTTATCAAATTGAAGTAATATAATGTAGCACAGCATACATATTTAAGTGTTTCCTTGCATAATATAGAACATATCTCCTGAAATATGTTGGAAAAAAGGACTAAAATCACTTATTTCTGCAATCCATTGGGGGTATTGGGTTAAAATTTAGAAAAATATATAATACCGGATCAATAGAAAAATAGACTGTAAGCTAGAAGGAGTAACCCTCACCCCAGGGGGAATTTTTCTGAAAGCCCATTATGGAGCATTTTGGAACATGTACGTGTACCAACTGACAACTTGGACTTTACCACGTTACCGGCATTTCGAACATGGTACATAGAGCTATATACAGTATACCTTATAAATAGAGAAATAGCGTTGAGCGTCCCTCTGCGTACGGCCACTGGGCCGACCCACAGATTTTGCGACACAACGGAATGGTGGCCAGCCGTCGGCAAAGGTCTCCAGTACATGTGGCACTCGGTCGCTAGTCCATATTAGGGGAAAGGCTACCCGAGTTCGAGTCTTGAACATGGCACATAGAGCTATATACAGTTATATAGAAGGATATAGCGTTGAACGAGCTTCGGCCGACGGCCGCTGGGTCGACTTACAGATTGGGTGACACAACGGAATAGTGGGCAGCCATCGGCAAAAGTCCCGGCAACGAATGTCATTCAATCGCTAGGCTGTATCAGGGGGGAGGCTCTCGGAGTTCGGTTCTCAAACCTCGTAACTCACCTAGAGCTTTATACAGTATAATTATATATGTATAGAGGGAAATAGCGTTGAGCGACCCTTGGCCGATGGCCGCTTGACCGATCCACATATTTTGTGACACAACGGGACCGGTGGCCAGCCGTCGGCAAAGGTCGCCGCTATGCGTGGTACCCGGTCCATAGGCCTTATCAGGGTGAGGGCTACCCGAGTTCGAGTCTCAAACATGGCACATAGAGCTATATACAGTTATATAGAGGGAAATAGCGTTGACCGACCTTCGGCTGATAGCCGCTCGGCCGACCCACATATTTTGTGACACAACGGGACTGGTGGCCAGCCATCGGCAATGGTTCTCGCTACGCGTGGCACTCGGTCCCTAGGTCGTATCAGGGGGAAGGCTACCTGAGTTCGGGTCTCGAACATGGCACCTAGAGCTATATAGTAAATAGCTTTGGGCAATCCGCAGTCGACGGTCGCTGGGCCAACCCACAGGTTTTGTGACATAACGGTGGTCAGCCATCGGCAACGGTCCTCGCTACGCGTGGCACTCAGTCCCTAGGTCGTATCAGGGGAAAGGCTTCCCGAGTTCGGGTCTCGAACATGGCACCTAGAGCTATATACAGTATAGTTATATAGAGAGAAATAGCCTTGAGCAACCCACAGGTTTTGTGACTCAACGGGAACGGGGGCCAGCCTCGGCA
Source organism: Cyrtodaria siliqua (assembly GCA_037043455.1). Lineage (NCBI taxonomy): Eukaryota > Metazoa > Mollusca > Bivalvia > Adapedonta > Hiatellidae > Cyrtodaria > Cyrtodaria siliqua. Next base: position 47,942 of record JAWPHD010014230.1, on the reverse strand, counting down.
AAGGTCCCCGCTACGCGTGGCACTCGGTCGCTAGACTGTATCAGGGGGAGGGCTACCTGAGTTTGGGCCTCGAACATGGCACTTAGAGCTATATACAGTATTGTTATAGAGAAATAGCGTTGAGCGACCCTCGGCCGACCTACAGATCTTGTGACACAACGGGACCATCTTGGATGCCATGTTTGATTTCTTTTTATTGTGTTACACTTAAATTTCGGCTAGTATACATATGCATATTATACACAGTCTAATTAACATTTTGATATATAAAAACCCTTACTTACAGACGAACACCAGTTTTTACAGGAACCTATTTGCACTAAAAATAAGTTTTTTTTTGGTAATGAATGTGGTGTAACGTAAATTACAGAATAGTTTCATTAAGTTTGAAGCGCTTCTCAACTTCTATTAATAAAAGTACATGTATTATGTTTTTTACATGGTTTTGATTTAATTCATATTCAATGATTTTAATATACATTGACATTTTAATTGTAATGTAAGGTGAGATAGTTTACATGTGCGTTACTCACTAAAGTCCAACGCTCAGAACTGATGGCACACCTGTCTCATTTTGAAACTTATTGTATATTCTTTCAGAAAATCATACCCTAAAAAATCCCCAAAGGGGGAGGGGGGGTCTACAGCCAGCTCAAGAACTAGTACATGATGTGTTGTATTTTTTTTTGTTCGGGAGGTTATGTCATGCCATTTATTAACAAATTCCCATAAGGTATCAGCTAGAGCAGGCTTGTTTGCTTATAAAAGCAAATAAAATGTCAGCGTGCCATGCACTCTTTGAAAACATATGATGGGTCAATGGCAATATCGCCAGGTGAGAGTAGGAATGTTCCTTGGAAGAAAGACGGCACTTTTTTCTCTCATCTGGCGATATGTCGTTGTAACATGTATGTTTAAATTACTTTCTGAAGAAAAAAATCCAGATTTCATTTGTTTTATTAAAAACACATTTTCCTCCAACAAAATAAAGCAGCATTTACCACATTTTTATGAGTTTTCTGGTATATTATTGCACATTGGACTGCAGTAATGTTTTTTTTTTCCCGTTCTTTCTTTCTATGCACTTTTAATTTTTTCCCAATACCTTAATGCATTACAGAAATCAGTGATTTTAGTCATTTTTTCAACATTTTGCCCTAAAATATAAATACCTGAGCATATATGTTATATCTGATACAATAAATGACTTGGATATGTATAGTGTGCAACATATGATTGCTTCAATTTGATAAGTTTATGTTCAAACTATTTTCAAAAGATAATTCCAGATTCCGTCGATTTTTGACGGAAATACACATTTTTCGCCTGAAAATTAAGGCAATATTTTAAGCATCATATGGTTCAGGACTTTTCTCTACTTAATTATTGGACCTTTGTCTATCCAAAATGTTACAATATGTCTTTATTCTATTGTATTAAATATTTTTTTCTGAATTTTAACCCAATACCCCCAATGGATTACAGAAATCAGTGATTTTTGTCATTTTATCCAACATTTTGCCCTAAAACATGTAAAATACCAATATTACCGCACATATGTTATATATGATGGCAGGAAAAACTTGAATATGTATGCTGTGCAACATTCTATTGCTTCAATTTGATAAGTTTATGTTCAAACTAATTTTAAAAAATAACTCCAGATTCCGGCGATTTTTGATAAAAATACACATTTTTCGCACCAAAATTAAGGCATTTCAAAACATCATGCGGTTTGAAACTTTTTTCTATTTAATCACTGGACCTTACCCTGCCCAAAAAGGTTACAATATTTCTTTTTTCTATTGTACATGTTGTATTAGATATATTTCTAATTTTTAGTTAAATACCCCCAATGTATTACAAAAATCAGCGATTTCATTAATTTTGTAACATTTTTACCCAAAATCTCAATATTTCAGTATCGGATCCATAAATTATATGGTGGGACATGTAAAGATGCGTTTCGAGAAAGATTCCATCAATTCAAATTGGTTCTAATATATTCCATTCTTTTTCTAAAAAATAATTCCAGATTTCGTCGATTTTCGCCTAAAAACGCAACGTTTTCCCCAAAAACTCACTAAAGCCCCAACGCATGGCACACATGTCACATTCTCATTTTGAAGCTTAATGTATGTTCTTTCATAAAATCATACCCTACAAAATTCCCCCTGGGGTGGGGGAGGGGGGTCTACAGCCAGCTCAAGAACTATAAAACTAGAATTGTTCTCCATACTGTTTAAATAGCCACATTTAAAGGCAGCAGTAGCCAAATAAACCTAAGGAATGAATATAACTTACAGATACTATTGTTGTTTTAGCACCATAAACCCAAAGCTGTTAGCCCGGGCCGACGGACAACTCGGGCAAAACCATATCATTTAGTGAGAGATGTTGGAGTAATGGGGAAAGGGGCTGCTTTTTTTGATTTTGTAATTTGAAAAAGAATGAAACAAGAGGCCCTTGAGGGCCTGTGGACGCTCTACTGGCTCAAGATAAAGTTTATGTATAAGTGGCCATAAGTCTTTCAACAAGAGGTCAATGACCTTGAAGCTCTACTGATCGATTTTAATTTCAGGAAGTAGTCGCTACAAACTGTTTTTTTGAAAATCTATTTTTAGCTGTGGTGGCCATCTTGAATTTCCGGCCGACCTGAAATTTTGCTAGGATCAATAAGACATCAAGAGCAACATTCCTGTGAAGTTTCATGAAAATCCGTCAAGTAGTTTCAGAGGAGTAGTCGCTACAAGTTTTCATTATATAACTCTATGTAAACAAAGATGGCCACTGACAGCCATGTTTAACATTGAATCAAAATAATGTTCGACTTGGATAGCCATCATTTTCCACAAGGATCTACATCATGTCATGCTGATCATTTTAGAAAAAGTCCCATATCAATATCACTTATAGTTTTCAAGAAGGAGTCGCTACAAACTTATTTTTTAAAAATCTATTTTTAGCTGTGACGGCCATCTTGAATTTCCGGCCGACCTGAAATTTTTCTAGGATCAATTAGACATCAAGAGCAACATTCCAGTAACGTTTTATGACAATCCGCCAAGTAGTTTCAGAGGAGTAGTCGCTACAAGTTTTTACTATATAACTCTATGTAAACAAAGATGGCCGCTGGCAGCCATGTTTAACGTCGAATCAAAACGATTTTCGACAAGGATCAACATCATGTCATGCTGATCATTTTAGAAAAAGTCCCATATCAATATCACTTATAGTTTTCAAGAAGTAGTCGCTACAAACTTGTATTTTGAAAATCTATTTTTAGCCATGGCGGCCACCTTGAATTTCCGGCCGACCTGAAATTTTGCTAGGATCAATTAGACATCAAGAGCAACATTTTTGTGAAGTTTCATGAAAATCCGTCAAGTAGTTTCAGAGGAGTAGTCGCTACAAGTTTTCATTATATAACTCTATGTAAACAAAGATGGCCACTGGCAGCCACGTTTAACGTCGAATCAAAACGATTTTTGATAAGGACCAACATCATGTCATGCTGATCATTTTAGAAAAAGTCCCATATCAATATCACTTATAGTTTTCAAGAAGTAGTCGCTACAAACTTGTATTTTGAAAATCTATTTTTAGCCATGGCGGCCATCTTGAATTTCCGGCCGACCTGAAATTTTGCTAGGATCAATTAGACATCAGGAGCAACATTTTTGTGAAGTTTCATGAAAATCCGTCAAGTAGTTTCAGAGGAGTAGTCGCTACAAGTTTTCATTGTATAACTCTATGTAAACAAAGATGGCCACTGGCAGCCATGTTTAATGTCGAATCAAAATAATGTTCGACTCGGATAACCATCATGTCATGCTGATCATTTTAGAAAAAGTCCCATATCAATATCACTTATAGTTTTCAAGAAGTAGTCGCTACAAACTTGTATTTAAAAAATCTATTTTTAGCTTTGGCGGCCATCTTGGATTTCAAATCAACATGAATTTTTGCTAGGATCAACTAGACTTCATGGGCAACATTTCTGTAAAGTTTTATGAATATCCATCCAGTAGTTTCAGAGGAGTAGTCGCTACAAATAAAAGTTAACGGACAGACGAACAGACAGACGGACGGACGGACGACGGACGCCGCACCACGGCATAAGCTCTGCTGATCTCTGATCAGTAGAGCTAAAAATCATTCAACCAGAACATGGCAATGACAGGTGCAACTAGGCTTAGTACTAATCATTCTCGCCAAGATTCGCTGAAATCTGGCAAAGAGTTCAGAAGAGACTAATCTGGACAAAGTCTGTGTAATAAAACATTTAAAGGGTCAGAACCCTGCCAAAAATCATTCAACCGAAATATAGCGATGATATGCACAACTAGGCTTGATACTGATCATCCTTGTCAAGTTTCGTCTATATCCAGCCAGGGGTTCAGGAGAACTAGCCCGAAAAAAATTGTGGTATCAAAATCCTTTCAAGGGCCACAACTCTGCCAAATATCTGTAAACCGGAACGTGACGATGACATGCACCACTAGGCTTGGTGCTGATCAATCCTGCAAAGTTTCATTGAAATCTGGCGAGAGGTTCAGGAGAAGTAGATCAGACAAAGTTTGTGTATTAAAACCTTTAAAGGGTCATAATTCTGCCAAAAAAATCATTCAACCGGAATAAGGCAATGATTTGCACAACTACACATAGAATTGATCATCCCTAAAAAGCTTCGTTTAAATCCGGCCAGGGGTTCAGGAGAACTAGTCAGAACAAATTTGTGTATTAAAACCTTTAAAGGGCCATAACTCTGCCAAAAATCATTCAACCGGAACACGGCGATGATTTGCACAACTAGACATAGAATCGATAATCCCTAAAAAGATTTATTTAATCCGGCCAGGGGTTCAGGAGAACTAGTCAGAACAAAGTTTGTGTATTAAAACCTTTAAAGGGCTATAACTCCGCCAAAATCATTCAACTGGAACACGGTGACTATGTACAACTAGGCTTGGTACTGATCATCCCTGCAAAGTTTCAATGAAATCCGGCCAAACGAAGGCCCTTTCGTCTCAATAAGGCCAAGATATAGCATATTTCAGAAAATCAAGGACCATGTGGTCCAATCTGGATGGTTTTCAAACTTGTCCAAGCTTTCATTGATATTAACAATCTGGTAAAGTTTCTTAAAGATCGGATGAAAGATGAAGGCCCTATCGAAAATATAGGATTTTTAACTAAATCAAGGGCCATAACTCCACTGTTACAGGTCCGATCTGGCTGGTATTCGAATTTGACTGAGCTTTCATTGATATTAACAATCAAGTAAAGATCGCATGAAAAATGAAGGCCCTATCATCTTAACGAGGCAAAATATAGGATTTTTGACTAAATCAAGGGCCATAACTCATCTGTTACTGGTCCGATCTGGCTGGTTTTCGAAACTGTTTGAGCTGTCATTGATATAAAAAATCGTGTAAAGTTTTGTAAAGATCAGATGAAAGATGAAGGCCCTATCGAATTAACGAGGTAAAATATAGCATTTTTAACTAAATCAAGGGTCATAATTCCGCTGTTACTGGTCCGATCTGGCTGGTCTTTGAAACTGTCCGAGCTTTCATTTATGTAAACAATCTGGTAAAGTTTGGTAAAGATCGAATGAAAGATAAAGGCCCTATCGTCTTAACGTGTCAAAATAGAGCATTTTTAACTAAATCAAGGGCCATAACTCCGCTGTATATGGTCCGATCTAGCTGGTTTTTGAACTGGTCCGAGCTTTAATTGATATTACCAATCTGTGCAAGTTTGATAAAGATCAAATAATAAATGAAGGTGCTAGAGTGTTCACAACCTTAATATGGCATTTTTCAGCAAAACAAGGGCCATAACTCCGGTGAAATCTTTTCGGTCTTGGCATTTTTCGAACTTGTCCGAGCTTTCATTGATATAAAGACACTGGCATAGTTCAGTAAAGGTCCGATTAATATTGAAGGCCCTAGAGTGTTCACAAGGCAGAAAATGGCATTTTTCAGAAAAAACAAGGGCCATAACTCTGGTGTTACTGACCCAATTTAGCTGATTTTCGAAGCTATCATTGGTATTAACAATCTGTGCCAGTTTGGTAACGATCAAATAATAAATAAAGGTGTTAGAGCGTTCACAAGGCATAAGATAGCAATTTTCAGAAAAAACAAGGGCCATAACTCTGGTGTTACTGATCCGATTTGGCTGGTTTTCGTACTTGTCCGAGCTTTCATTGATATTAACAATCTGTGCAAGTTTGGTAAAGTTCAAATAATAAATAAAGGTGCTAGAGTGTTCACAAGGCTTAATATGGCATTTTTCAGCAAAACAAGGGCCATAACTCCGGTGAAATTTATCTGATCTGGCTGGTTTTCGAACTTGTCCGAGCTTTTATTGATATAAAGACACTGGCAAAGTTTCGTCAAGATTCGATTAATAATGAAGGCCCTAGAGTGTTCACAAGGCAAAAGTTAACAAACGGACGACGGACAATTCGCCATCCCATAAGCTCTGCTGGCCTTCGGCCAGTAGAGCTAAAAATAGATGCGATTTGAGTAGGTATTATTGTAACCAGTCTTTTCTTTCTCAAAATTTTCCAAAACACCCCCACACCACCCACCTTTGAGCCACGTAACACACGCCAAGTATAAACCTAAAAGAAAATCAATAATAACAAACAAATCTAAAATAGCCTTGTATGTTCTATTTACAGGACATAAAACCAAATTCACTATAATTCCAACATCAAGAACAAGAAAATCGGTAGAACCGATGGATGCTCCCCAAAATGTATCCTCAACTTATCATATGGACTTGTATCACCCAGCAGTTTTCAATTAGTATTTTATGCTCCAGATAAAAAATCAAAGTATAAAATTACGAAGGGCAATAACTCTAATCTGACTGATGACAGAGTTACGGTTCTTGCCCTCTGAACTTTCTCTCATTGCCCTCTATTACTGTGTGAAGTTTTGCTGCAGACCCATCAGTAGTTTTAAGATATGGTCCGGACAAAAATTCTAAGTATAAAATTACAAATGACAATAACTCTAATTTGAATGATGACAGAGTTAAGGTTCTTGCACTCTGCAATTCCTGTCATTGCCCTCTATCATTGTATGAAGTTGTATTGCAGTCCCATTAGTAGTTTTGAAGATATGCTCCAGACAAAAATACTAAGTATAAAATTTCAAATGGCAATAACTCTGGTTCCTCTCATTGCCCTCTATCATTCTTTGAAGTTTCATTGCAGTCTCATCAGTAGTTTTGAAGACATGTTCTGGCCATACAGACACACGGACTCACGGATGCACAAAGCGGCAACTATATGCTCGCCCTTCAGGGAGCATAAAAACAGAACAAAACTGTCAACAGCAACATTTAATATCACCAACCAGTGTGGACTGGTACCCGAGTTGTCATGCCACAATGTGACAGATTCGAGTTGCCCCAGACTGTGTTGTGTTGTGATGAGGAACCAGTCTTCATCTCCACTCTGGAAACACAGCCTGTTTCCTGTTGTCAGACACTTAGTTCCGCTGACTCCTTCTGATCCTAAATTGTATACAAGAAATAAAACATTCCGCAGCAATATCAGTATATTGCGCTGGTTCATACCTGGTTGGCGTCTGTGACTTTTTTCGCCATTTTTAAAGTCCAAAACATTAGTTTATTTGATTTTAATCTGACACTGGCTTTGAAAAAGTTTATTTGAAGTGAAAGACTAAGCAGAAGCACGGCTGATCAAGTGTTGATCTTCCCATCTCTAGGTTCATTCAATCAAAATCAACCTTTCATCCTAGACTATGATAGTGACATGCTGATTGGCCAAAGCCTACATACAGGATCTTGAATCACTAAGTTACCTACTCTAGAACAACAAGAGTTGAAACAAGAGTAACGCACGCTGCCATTCGACACTGTCTCATTTTTTTATGCAATTACATGCTTACCGCCTCTATAGTTTTTGTACAAAAAGTCATTGGATGATGACTACTAATTGGTTAAAATGTTCGCCAATCAATTAGTCCTAGATCTACACCTTACACTATGCAAATCGCCCGCGTCATGTGAAACTGATGTAATTTAGAGTTTCAAATAATACTTTACAATGTTTTGAATGAATGAATGAATGGTGTTTTATGGCACGTCGACACATAAATATGTCATATTGTGCGCAAAAACCGATGAATCATGAAGGAATGAAGTAGTAATTAAAAATAATGTAAATGTATAAAGATAAAACTATCTACAAATAAGGGATGATATGGTAGCAATATAAACTATGTATATATGTAAATCAACAAATGCCCGCCAACGGGCTTGTAAACAAGTAAATATATATAGGAAAATATTATATTCATTTGAACAATGTTTTGAATTGTAGCTTTCAAACACACTATACATTAAAATGGCCTGTGGACTTAGAACACTGCTATAACAAAAATATATGTGTTAATTGTTATTTTATAACTGTATGCATAACAACACTGAACATATTTATAAACTTTCAAGAGGAAGTTGTAAACACCATGAATTTTGCCTCTGATCAAGTGCCATGGTGGTTGATATAGAAATTGTCGCTCTGCTCGCTCAAATTGACCATTTCTAACAATTTCTCAATTTATAACAGAAGCCTTGGTTACTTCAGTCACAGCCCTTCGTCTTCAAATGTAACTTGAGTAATCAGAGTTCAGCACAGGAGTTTCAAATGAACTTGCTTCACATGACACCGTTATATAAATTCATAAATTTGATAAGGCATCATCAAAATAAACTGACTAATCAGTGACCGGAAATTTTACACACCTCTAAATTCTAGACTCAGTCTTTATCCTAGATGTTCAACAAAGTTTACTGTTAAAATTAAGGTATTTTCTGTGTGATATTTATTATGAAACCCTGCATATTTCATGCACATTTACGCAAATTGATTTAATATATGTATCTTTCAAAACTGAATCTTGAAAATTATCTTCTTTTAAATAATGAATATCAGCCTGTTTCCAATCTAACATAACCTGTGAGATAGATGAAGACATAAGCTTTGGTACCAGCCTGTTTCCACACTTACATTAAATTACCTTTGAGATAGATGAAGACATTAACTGTGGTACCAGCCTGTTTCCACTCTTATGCTACCTGTAAGATAGCTGAAGACATTAGCTATGGTACCAGCCTGTTTCCACTCTTATGTTACCTGTGAGATAGATGAAGACATTAACTGTGGTACCAGCCTGTTTCCACGCTTACATTACCTGTGAGATAGATGAAGACATTAGCTGTGGTACCAGCCTGTTTCCACTCTTATGTTACCTATGAGATAGCTGAAGACATTAACTGTGGTACCAGCCTATTTCCATTCTTACATTACCTGTGAGATAGATGAAGACATTAGCTGTGGTACCAGCCTGTTTCCACTCTTATGTTACCTGTGAGATAGCTGAAGACATTTACTGTGGTACCAGCCTGTTTCCATTCTTACATAACCTGTGAGATAGATGAAGACATTAGCTGTGATACCAGCCTGTTTCCACTCTTACATTACCTGTGAGATAGATGAAGACATTAGCTGTGGTACCAGCCTGTTTCCACTCTTACATTACGTGGTGTGAGATAGATGAAGACATTAGCTGTGGTACCAGCCTGTTTCCACTCTTACATTACCTGTGAGATAGATGAAGACATTAACTGTGGTACCAGCCTGTTTCCATTCTTACATTACCTGTGAGATAGATGAAGACATAAGCTGTCGTACCAGCCTGTTTCCACTCATACATTACCTGTGAGATAGATCAAGACAGAAGCTGTGGTACCAGCCTGTTTCCACTCTTACATTACGTGTGAGATAGATGAAGACATTAGCTGTGGTACCAGTCTGTTTCCACTCTTACATTACTTGTGAGATAGATGAAGACATTAGCTGTGGTACCAGTCTGTTTCCACTCTTACATTACTTGTGAGATAGATGAAGACATAACTGGTGGTACCAGCCTGTTTCCATTCTTACATTACGTGTGAGATAGATGAAGGCATTAGCTGTGGTACCAGCCTGTTTCCATTCTTACATTACGTGTGAGATAGCTGAAGACATTAGCTATGGTACCAGCCTGTTTCCACTCTTACACTATCTGTGAGATAGATAAGACATTATCTGTGGTACCAGCCTGTTTCCATTCTTACATTACCTGTGGTACCAGCCTGTTTCCATTCTTGCATTACTTGTGAGATAGCTGAAGACATTACCTGTGGTACCAGCCTGTTTCCATTCTTACACTACTTGTGAGATAGCGGAAGTCATTAGCTGTGGTACCAGCCTGTTTCCACTCTTACATTACTTGTGAGATAGCTGAAGACAATACCTGTGGTACCAGCCTGTTTCCATTCTTACATTACTTGTGAGATAGCAGAAGTCATTAGCTGTGGTACCAGCCTGTTTCCAGTCTTACATTACCTGTGAGATAGATGAAGACATTAGCTGTGGTACCAGCCTGTTTCCATTCTTACATTACTTGTGAGATAGCTGAAGACATTACCTGTGGTACCAGCCTGTTTCCATTCTTACACTACTTGTGAGATAGCGGAAGTCATTAGCTGTTGTACCAGCCTGTTTCCACTCTTACAATACCTGTGAGATAGATGAAGACATTAGCTGTGGTACCAACCTGTTTCAATTCTTATGCTACCTGTGAGATAGCTGAAGACATTAACTGTGGTACCAGCCTGTTTCCATTCTTACATTACTTGTGAGATAGATGAAGACATTAGCTGCGGTACCAGCCTGTTTCCATTCTTATGCTACCTGTGAGATAGCTGAAGACATTAACTGTGGTACCAGCCTGTTTCCATTCTTACATTACGTGTGAGATAGCTGAAGACATAAGCTGTGGTACCAGCCTGTTTCCACTCTTACATTACCTGTGAGATAGATAAAGACATTAGCTGTGGTACCAGCCTGTTTCCACCACCCTGTCAATACATGAACCAGGTACATGTAGGTGTCTGTCGGTGAGTTATCCTCACAAACGATCACTCCTACCTAGGAATGTAAAATAATTTTATTGTATTCTATCATAAACAAGACAAACAATATGTACGTATGGGATTTGACGTCCGTTTTTACAATCTTTCTGTCATATCATGACAGTGTTTACGTGTAGCAGTGAACTTTACACTCAACCGTTATATGCTGAGCAACAAGGGAGCTACTAGTACCATTTTTAATACATCTTTGGTATGACCCGGTCGTGGATTGAACTCAAAACCTTGCACATGTGAGTTGGATGCTCTGCTATTATGCAACTGCAAACCAACCCGTAACCACATATATATAATGGACTGTTCTTTCTTTGAATTAAGACCATTCAAGTTAAGTGACAAAGAGGTGTTTTCGGGTCGTGCTTAGTGGGTTAAGGGTTAAATAAAATCAGATAAAAGTAGAAGTTAAATTTTATTACAAGTACAGACAATGAGTTTTGTAATAAATTAAACTGCTATTATGCCACCGCAAACTAACCCTTGACCCCGCTACATATATATAATGGACTGTTAAGGGTTAAATAAAATCAGATAAAAGTAAAAGTGAAATTTCATAACAAGCAATAATGATCATAATAAAAGAACAAGATATTTTTAGAAAACAACGACAAAATATGGCATATTCCTTTCAACTAGATTGTTTTTTGTTTGAAGCTTAAAGCTGCAGGAGACATAACTTATAAAAAACAAAATAATTATGTTGACAAACATTACACAACTACCATTATTGAATATTTACTTTAAAAGAAACAAGATGATTTGACGGAATTCAACAGCGGTGCAATAAAAAGAGTACAACTTCATGGGATTGAACTCCAAGCCAACACTTATAAAGTTATAATTACAAGTAAGACGGAAGCGCTCCCGACTGAGCTAAACGGGCCAATTATATGATGCACTACATACTGTAGTTAAAATCTGACACGCTAATGGATACCAAGTGACCAACAGAAATGTAAATAAATGTGGTCCCAGCAATGTTTACAAACAATAAATAAAAAAATAAAAAATAAACAAATGTATTACTGCATACTTATTTGGGCCTATGCTCATGTTTTCATGTATACATTTCACAGAATGACAAGCAGACAGTTATTTGCTTAAGCTCAATAGATAATTTACTTATGGGCAATGTACCTTTGGCAAACAAAAATATATTTTGAAAGTTTATATCACTTAACTTGCAATGTGGGTTGTAATAAAACTGTGATGTAAATATCATAATATACTAGCATAATAAATGTGTTATTTGAGATCATGCAGAATGACCACTGACCTTTTCCATGTCCAGTTTATCTGACCGTTTTTCCCAGTGAACCAGGAAGAAGTATATCATCCACACTATGATTACCGTGGTAACTACGACGGGATTATCGAAGAACGTAAGGAACAGTGTTGCGTCTAATGGATCTATAAACATGGGTTCGATGAGAACACTGCTGACAAACGCAGACATGTGGTCGCAGTCACATTCCAGCCTTTCCAGCGTGGTCCGATTTGACAGCTGAAAGCCATCAAACAAAATTGTTTAGTTGAAATGTTAGTGAATTAGTCCCATCAACACAGGATCTAATGCAAAGGGCTTTTGTTTCGGCTAAAGGTTTTTGTGACTTAATAACCCGATGTCAAAGATACAGGAATCACACTCATGGGCTTGTCAGTGACCGGTACATCACGGCAGTATGGGTGAGTTACCTTTCATTTTATTCTTTATTTGTTGTAAATTATTGATAATTTTGCCAACTTGTTTAATAAAGTCAATAATGAATTAGTACTCATGTAAGATCCTCTATTTTTAGGTCATAAAATTATATGCCTTGCCTGTTTTAGTATATGTTAAGTCATATATGTCTTGTCTGTTTTAGTACATGTTAGGTGATATAATTATGCCTTGTCTGTTTTAGTACATGTTAGGTCATATATGCCTTGTCTGTTTTAGTACATGTTAGGTCATATATGCCTTGTATTTTTTAGTACATGTTAGATCATATATGCCTTGCTGTTTTAGTACACGTTAGGTCATATATGACTTGTCTGTTTTATTACATGTTAGGTCATATATGCCCTGTCTGTTTTAGTACATGTTAGGTCATATAATGCCTTGTCTGTTTTAGTACATGTTAGGTCATATATGCCCTGTCTGTTTTAGTACATGTCAGGTCATATATGCCCTACCTGTTTTAGTACATGTTAGGTCATATATGCCTGTCAATTTGTTTGGCAGGTAGCCTCAGCCCACCCCATATCCCCTGGTTATAACAAGTACTGTATACCTCCAGCCATCCCTAAGTTAGGACACGGATGCCCCCACTTGGGTCACTATGCCATAGCATTTTGATAAACCATGCAATGCCAACAGCATTGGCAGTACAAAATAAAACGAAAATAGAACTCGTCTATTTACTTGGATCTCTCGAAAGTCAAGGCTTAGAGGATTGTTCTAGTGTTGGTTATATGATTAGTGTTGGTGGTGTGGCAGTGCAATCACTTGCGCCACGTATTTGAATTGAATGTTGTTTAACGGCTCATCAACACAGTATAGGTTATTTAGAGCCGCCCCAGAGAGAGGGGGAAGGATATATAGGAATCTGGGAACCGTGCCCTACTCTTATTATCGAATAGACTCCTATTGTACTTTAACGTGCTCGGAGGATAGACAGATACACGGGACCGCCCAGTTTACGTACCCATCAGACGGACGAGGCTAAGGGAAAGTGTCTTGCCCAAGAACACACCGACGAAACTCAGAGGCACCACGGAGGATTGAACCCAGGGCCTCTGGTTACAAATCCACCGCTTTACCGACTGCGCCTCGCCAGCCTTCTTGCGCCAAGTAAACATCACCACTTTGTAAAATCATTTAAACTTTGCAGACAACCTTTTCCTCAATTTCAAAGAACTCATTATCAATATAGAATCACGAATATACATCGTCTGGGATGTGAACAACTAAAGCTGCTACTATAACATTGTTGCTTTCAAACAGGAAAACATTCCAGTGAACTGATAACATACCAGTTCTTGTTAAAGTATACGAAAGAATATTCTGTACCAGCAGGCCATACTTTGCTATCAACATGATTGTGAAGAAGTGAATTTAATGAATGTTGTTTATCGGCTCATCAAAACATTGAAGGTTATTTTAAAGTTAGCTGCCACAGGCAGAGGGGAAGGATATACTAGTATAGCAATCCTGGACCCTGCACAACTATTACTATGGTTATGTAACTTGATCATAGGATAGACTCCGATATACGGGACCACCTGTTTTACATTCCCATCTGATGGGCAAGGCTAAGAGAAAGTGTCTGTGTTTGTGATGTACTTTTAGAATCACCTTTGCTTTGTAATACTTGTTGGAGTGACTGTTTTCTGTGAATGCTACTCTTCCTGTTGGACTTATATCCCTTTCTTTGTCCAAGATCAGTGACACTGACGAGGCTTGAATCCAGGTCCTCTAGTTGCAGGTTCACCGCGTTATCTACATGTGTACTGGGCCATTTGACCTAGACCTTTGACGAGAGAATGTCCTGCATTCAGCAAGCAATGAGGATGCTAAAGCTTTTATCTGCTCTTCAACAAGTCTCAGATTACATGCTACTTCACATTGCCCATGCCTGAATCATTGAACAAGAGAGTAATGATGATATTCGACGCCTGAAAACAAGACGTAATTTTACCAAAATTTCAGGCGTCAAATAGTTGGTAACCATTAAATAGCATGATTTCGCCCCTACGTCAGAATATGCTAAAAATAAACCGAGCTCATCATGTGACTCAAACTCAGACAAACAATATTACTTCGGTGCAGACACAATGGCAGATTTCACTTCTTTAATCAAAGTAAAACTGACTGAAGACGATATTCCGGGGGCCAAATTTCGTTCAGGTGCTGTTCAGGACCATTCTGTCCAACAACTTAAACGCTGGTTGGAGTGTAGAGGGCTGAAAACATCAGGAAACAAACCGACATTAGTACAAAGGTGATCAGCATCTTCTTTATTGTAGCTTTTGAAATTGCGAAATCGTTAGATTGCGACATCCTTTGTCGGTTGTTTTATTATTAAACTAGAAGAACCACAGAAATGAAAAAGCATTGTATTTGTGATCATTTAATACCACAAATACCGTGGCCAAAAACGCATAAACCAATGAACCAAAATCGTTTGCTGTATGAGTGGGTGGGGTAAGATCGCAACTTTATATAAAGTTGGTGGGGTAAGATCGCAACATTATTGAGGGAGTGTGTTTTATATAATAACTGTTGATAATGAATCTTTCAAATAAATTTAAAATGTTCATTTCACATCATGTTCTATAATAAAATTTATCAGTTATTGAATTTTTTTCTTTTCTGCTTCAGGTGCAAGGATGCTATAGACAGTGGGCGAGAAAGCCAAATTGATGAGGGAATTGACAATGGGAAGTGGTTTGAGAAGCTGTGCAGAAAGCAACAGTCTTCAAGTGTGCGTGCTACAAAGGGACCACCAGTACCCCCCATAACTGGTTGGAGAGGGTTTCCAGCCAGGAGTATTCCAGATAATTTCAACTATGGGCATATATACCACTATCTACTAGAATCTCTGAAAACGACAGAATCTGATGATTCTAGTGAAAATAACGACAATTTAGGCGATATGACTGCAAAGCCGCTTCGAAAAGGTCAACAATATGTAGACAGTCAGAGTTTATCTGCAGTTATGGACAACAGTAATGAAGAATGTTATTACATTAAAGCCCAGGTAGATGCATCAATGATTTCGCAAGTAAGGCATGCAGTTGTTACAATATCAAAAATGAGTGGTGCAATATTAGACGCAGCTTGTGACTGTCCGGCCAAGTCACTTGGCAGGTGCTCGCATGTCGGGGCCTTGTTACTTATGCTTAACAAGTACTGTAAAGAAAATGGACACGAACCTGTCGCATGCACAAGCAAGCCTTGTGCTTGGAATAAAGGCAAAAAAAGAGAAAAAAATCCGCGAAAAATTTCAGACGCCATTTATCAGTCATATAAGGCCAGAAGTAGTATCATACATTTCGATCCGAGGCCCGAGTGCGAAAGGGGGACAGTGGCAGGTAGAATTAACTCGTTTTTATCTGATCTCTCCATGCCAACTATGTGGAGTACATTACTCAACTATTCTTATGAGGACTATGTAATAGACGATGAGAGAAAAGGAATTTTGCACGAACAAGCAACCATGGTATTTGAAAATATAAAACTTGACGGGAACATTCACGATTTTGAGTATTGTTACGAAGTTAAGTACACAGCTGACCAATCAAATTCAGAGTTCTGGAAGGCACAAAGATGGTTTCGAATTACTGCTTCGAATGCAAAAAGAGCAAATGCTCTGGGTGCAAGTCTGGATTCTGTACCAAAGAACAGACTCAGAAATGACCTTGCCACCCACATGTGGGGACTCAGTGTATTTCAAACCAAAGACATGAAATATGGATTAGACAGTGAAGACCAGGCTAGGAAAGACTATTTAAAAGAGAAAGCTGGATATAAATGTATTAAAACTGGATTCTGGGTTAGTAAAAAATGGCCAAAGCTAGGGTGTAGCCCGGATGGATTAGTTTTATCCACAGAATCAAAATATGGACTATTAGAAATAAAATGCTTAAAGATGTTTAAAACTGTATCGCCATTACAGATTCAAACTGCCTTAGATGAGGGGGAAATTCCAAAAAAAAAATTCAACAATTCTTGTGTAAATTTAGGAACTGACGGGAATCTGGAACTAAAAAAGACACATGCATATTACTATCAAGTGCAGTTTCAACTGCTTGTTACTGCTCTGACCTGGGTAGACTTTGTACTTTGGTCCCCAAATGGAATTCATATTGAAAGAATTGTGAGAGACGAGAGTCTTATTGATGAAATGATTACTAACGCAACAAATTTTTGGTATCGTGTAGTTTGCCCTGAAAGTTTAAGATGAGATTTCCAAGAAAATTAGATCCATATATACTTTGTTAGAACAAGAATCGAAATATAGGTGAGCCATTTCATGAGGAAAGGAAATATATGGGTATTTACTGGTTGCAAAGGCAATAAGATCTCTTATCCCATTGTGTGACTTGACTATAAATACTATTTGTTGGTTTGTCGTGAATATGAGATTTATTTTCATCGAGAAGTTAGAAAAATACTTTCACGAGTGCTTTAGAACGAGTGAAAATATTTGAGTTTTCTCACTTCGACATGAAAATAAATCCTATATTCAAACAAACCAACAAATATACAGAAAACATAATGCACAGTAACAATGACGCGACCAATCACATCAACCCTGACCAATCACATCAACAACGTCAACAGTTGCACATCATTTTCAGTGAAAACATAAGCATTGTTTATGTATTTTCACATGTGAAAAGATAAACAATAAAGATATAATGTTTTATTTCATTCATAAAAACCGCTATTTCACTGGAAAGTGTATAATAAATAAACGTATATTTGAAATTTCGCATTTTCTAGTGTTAGGAATGATAGATATCGATTATTTAGCTGCCATATATTATATATTTCAGGAGATGGTAGGCGTTTTATGTGAGTGAAGAAAAAATCAAGTGAAGGATTTCCCTATAATCGCTCACATTTAAATAATTTATTTATTAAGATCTAAATCAAGTAGAGCCTAAATATTTCACTTATTTGACGTCACATTTTTTGTGTTACAAAACATTGCTGACAGTTGTTACCTATGTTAAAACATGAATTTTCTTTCATTGTCCCCAGCATTCCATGGAATTCCATGGTATTTCTGGGCCAATACCACCAAGCTTTTAATCCTTGGAATTCCATGGAATTTAAAAGAAAAAAATCCTTAGAAATGCATAAAATACTATGGAATTCTTTGGATTTCCCACTGGATTTTCGCAGGGGTAGAATCACCAGGCGTCAACTAGAGGGAAAGTAGCAGGAATTTGAGGTGTAATATGCAAATGAGTTACGCCTTGAATAATTGACGGGCGTCATTTAGGCAGACGCAAAACACAAAAATGACGGGCGTCGCTTAGTAAAATGACGGGCGTAAACTAGACGGAAATTAACAGGAATTTCAGGCGTAATATGCAAATGAGTTACTTTCGATCATTTATCGAAAGAAAACATCATAAACTTTGTGTTACTACCAACAATTTATTAATAAATGAATAAAGCCCCATCAATTAGGTCACTAAATCAAATAAACATTTCATGTTTATATCCAGTCAGGTTCTAATATGAGCTTACAGATAGTATTGAATAATTAGTAGTAAAGTTTAGGTCTGTATATATAAGAACAATGTGACATTTATTCTTACCTCAGACAGTGCATTGTTGTAAAATTATTCCTTTGTGTTAGGTAACTAACCTTCTAATGAAATATGTTTTACTACATTGTCCAGATATACACTTACAATCCACACACAATTTGGTTGGGTATTATAAACACAGTATTAATAAGTTAAAATGAACATTGTTTAAGCCAAAGTGTTTCATGCCAATATGTTTTCCCACAAAATTTCAAACTGAGTTTTCTCCCAAAATGCAATTTAAAATACATTTCTTCAAATAATCAGTTATAAAATACGCCTATGTAAAATGTTAAAGTCCAAAATGACGCCCGTCATCTAAGTTACGCCTCTTGCCAGGCGTCATTTCCACATATTTTCGCCTCTATCAAGAGATGTCAAAGTCATATTATTCCATCTCCTGCTCGTTGACGCTTGGAAAAAGAGCATTACGCCTAAAAACCAGTCGGAATCCGTCTACTTTACGCCTGGTTGCTGTCCGTTTTTTTTGTGTACAGGATTAGCCTATTGTGTTGGATATACGTTGCATTTTGGCTTACGAATTTGAACCTCTGCTTGGGGACAATTTATCACTGATGCCCACTGGACTTATCTGTTGTGTCATAAGCAAAAATCTTCCCATAGCCGTGTCAATCATGTTGGGATGAAAACCAAGAGGTCCCTTGTATCAGAGTATATCTTCCGACCATGCTAAAGATATGTATCTATTACTTGATAGTTCAGTGACATATGTCTCGTTATTTAGCAAATATACCTCAGTCAATGTTTATTTGTCTATGCCAAAGCTAATACTGTGTTTCAAACATAACATCAGCACAAGATGCAATCGAAGATGGAGATGTCCCGATGCTAGTTATCCTATACACTCCAGCATTCACACATCTATACATGTAGCACGTAAGCGCACAGACACACACAAAAAAAAACATATAACCACCATGCAGTGTACTGGTAAAACATAATAGAATGGTGTTTACCAGGCTCGTCATATTGTAGGATAAATGCTCTTAAATTGCCCCGAAATTACAATGCCCTCAGACTAGGTTCAGACACGACTGGATCACATTTTTAGAGTACACTAGCTGAGGCATGAAAAGGATGTCTTGAACTTATTCGGTGTAAAATATACGGCTCTAGTCGTTGTAGGTGCTTGAATGCCAACCTCCACTGCCATGCTTCTGCATTGGCCATTATGAATGTCAGTAGAAATTAAAGAACAGGCATTGCCACTGACATGTTTGTTCCACCAAGGAAACCGTCCTGACAATCGCATAATTTATTGAATGTTGAATACTTTTAGCAAAGAACTGGCACAACATTAATATAGATCAAAACATTTATCAAAGTAAATCTTATCAAATGAAACAGTGTTAAACTATTTATAACAAAATAGTAAAAAGATATAACAATTAAGAGCTGTCAGAGGACAGACAGCGCACTTGAGTATTGAGGCCTTGTTTATTTAGTGGGAAACTAAGCTGAAGATGGGGCATGATTCTCTTAATATTAATAAAAGAGTTATGCCATGGAGTGAATACATGTGTAATGCCCTTTGAATGGTGTAGGAGATGTGAGCTTAACGTACAAGGTTAACAGGCCCTGTCGCTGTGGTGACTAGAATAGTTTGCATTTTCTTCGAAAAGTCGAGGGAATAATGTCAACCTTTTAAACTGAAACTGTATTGATATCTCAGAATACATCACATTGATTTATATAAGTGAATATGTTCTCAAAAACATTATAATATGACAATTTTGTTATTTATAAACTGAAATTGATCTAAATATTATTAGAGAGAACAAAAACGTTACTGAGTCAGCTTTAACCGAGTTAACTGAAGTACACAGTAAATACTTCAAAACACATTACATGTTATAAAAAACATGTTACCGTCCGTCGCCCTGTTACCGTATTTCCTCCAAACAAACTGAACGGAATTCAACCAAACTTAGGGTATGACTTCACCATCAGCAACATCATTTTTGGCTCCACACCCAGGGGTCATGATGGGGATCAAAAGGTCAAATACACAAACGATTCAATTACACTGTCATTTTTCCATATTTTTGCACATAACTTGGTGCATGTAATCGTCTATGAAAGATAAACAACATATCAAACGATTTTATTATTTCGAACTCAGACGTCTGCCCAGGGACCCAGGGTGGGTGTGGTGGGAGGTGGGAAGGGGACAAATTGTTTTGTAATTATGTCTCAAATGAAAAATTATGATGATGGGATTACACTGTATACATTAGGTTCCTCGTACGTCATCGATGGTGCCTGGGGGAAGGAGCATCATATACACTAATAATTCAATTACAGTGTAATAGTATTCTATGAAAGAGATACACAGAATGTCAAATGATTTATTAATTAAAACTTTTAACGTCTTCCCTGGAGTTGGAGGTGGATGGTGTGGGGAGGGTAACAGGGGTCAATTTTTTTTTTAAATTATGTCTCAAACCTTTTGATGAAGGGATTACAGTGTATAATAACATGTTTTTCTCCTGTATGTGTGTGTGGGGTTGTGGTAGGTGGTGTTGGAGGTGAGGTGTGGGTGGCGGGAGGGGAGGGTGACCTGCGAAGTAAACGTTGATATGGCGCGCCGTCAGATTCGTTCTAGTTCAAGTTTGGTTTCAGACAGATTTAGGAATACCAAATTGTGGTTGACTAAATCTGTCTGACCTCACAGTTAACCTAAAGTCAGAACCCTGAAATTATACTGGCAAGGACTATTCCATTAAAACATACCAGGAAGGCAATTTAATAAACCTCTAAGGGTGAATCCTAATTTCCATAAATTGGTTCTCTAAACTCAATTTTTCATCTATGGGTAGGTTTTCAATTTCAAAAAGTGCTTTCCTGGGGTCCCATGCATATTTTAATGGAAAAGCCCTGAAAAGAATAAAATGAGAAGATAAACCACAGAATTTAAACTGACCTGACATCCTTCACTAGAGAAGTTCTGATTTTGGTCATCCCAGTACATGCATGCTAACTGAAGTGGAGTCACCATGATAGTCAGATTCATATATGATGTACAGGTACTCAGGTTTCCACCCAGACAATCCTGGTCGATCAACACAAGCTCCTCTCTCGTTGTGATATCATTTACATCAATACTCACTCCAAAGTACAGAACATATGATGTGGCAAATTCAGTCAACAAAGAGTTATTTGGTTCGAAGTAAATTAAGCCTTGGAGAGGACCACTGTCATAACGAAGTGCAGTGGCTGACATATAACCACCGTATTTATCTATAATGGCATCCCTGTCCTGAGGATACCGGTACCCCTCATGTAAAATGTCTTCGAGCACTGGTTTCCTGTCTGCACTGATGTACAGTTTGATGGATGTGAGATTCTGTGGGAGTGTGAGAACCAGCGCTGATATTTTATCAGCAGTCATTGTGAAGTTGAAGATTGCCAAACTAGGGTGCTTGTCTGATACCAGGTGCAGGCTTGTCTCTTCTGTCTTCTCAATAGTTAAAGCAAGTTGAAGATACACGTTTTCTATGTTTTCTGAAAAGTAACAGTAATGAACGATTCATTTTCAGCAAAATAACGAGATGAAAGATTTCCTTGAATTTATCATATAAGCTTCTGGGAGTGTAATAAGCCTCGACATATTTCTTGTAATAAACTGGTGTATTAATTCTTGTAATAAACTGGTGTATTAAGTCTTGTAATAAACTGGTGTATTTACTATGCAAATGAGTACCAACTGATCATTATGTTAGTACACAGTCAAACTTTACGTGGCAATTATTTGAATGGTATATCATATGGTATTTTCAGACAGACACCAATTATTTATCAAATTTTAAATCTTATTGCTTGTAAGATTTTGGATCAAGGTGTCGCATTATTTGTTACATGTTACACCCACTTAACATAGCTGATGTCATGTACACAACTAAACGACATCATAATTTCTCTTATAATCTGACGCCATGTAAAAGTGAAATTGACAATAATAAAGTGAAACTTTCACGTTGAAGGGGTGTTATGTGATAAACAGAATCTTACATTCGCGTCTGTGCATTTTTGACTTCAATAATTGAACTTAAAGTTGGATGAAAAGACAGGATGCACTGTAGAGCCTCATATTCTATCATTTTATCCAATTTATTAAAGTCAGTCCAGTGGTGTGTTTTTTTATATTTTGGGAGCATAAACCCATACCGTCACAATTGGGAATTTTACAGCAATTTATTTCGTAAAATTGGAAATTCAGAAAAATATAGTAAAGCATTCCTTTTATAATTGTATCTTTGTATTGTTTACTGTACACCAAGATGTATCTTTAATATTGTTTACTGTACACCAAGATCAGCTGAAGCATTTAAAAACGTTTGAACCTCAATCATTGGCACAGTTAAAAAAAAATTCAACTTAATTTCTTCCTCAAATTTAGGAATAAAATATGTTTTGGCATTGGGTATATGACCAAATTACGGCTATAAAAACAGCCCAAAAAAACAACACTGCAATCACTCATGTGAGATCCTCTATGTAAGTGACAGTTCATGCTCTTGATGCCAACAACTGTTAGTGATAGTCCATCCCCTGGATGCCACCAACTGTCAGTTACAGTCCATGCTCTGGATACCTGCAACTGTCCATGCTCTGGATGCCAGCAACTGTCAGCGACAGTCCATGCTCTGGATGCCAGCAACTGTCAGAGACAGTCCATGCTCTGGATGCCAGCAACTGTCAGTGACAGGCCATGCTCTGGACGCCAGCAACTGTCAGTGACAGGCCATGCTGCTCTGGATGCCAGCAACTGTCAGTTACAGTTCATGCTGATCTGGATGCCAGCAACTGTCAGTGACAGTCCATGCTCTGGATGTCAGCAACTGGCAGTGACAGTCCATGCTCTGGATGCCAGCAACTGTCCATGCTCTGGATGCCAGCAACTGTAGGCGACAGTCCATGCTCTGGATGCCAGCAACTGTCATCGAGGTCTATGCTCTGGATGCCAGCAACTGTCAGTGACAGTCCATGCTCTGGATGCCAGCTACTGTCAGTGACAGTCCATGCTCTGGATGCCAGCAACTGGTAGTGACAATCCGTGCTGCTCTGGATGCCAGCAACTTTCACTGACAATCCATGCTGCTCTGGATGCCAGCAACTGTCAGTGACAGTCCATGCTCTGGATACCAGCAACTGTCAGTGACAGTCCATACTCTGGATGCCAGCAACTGTCCATGCTCTGGTTGCCAGCAACTGTCAGCGACAGTCCATGCTCTAGATGCCAGCTACTGTCAGTGAGTCCATGCTCTGGATGCCAACAACTGTCCATGCTCTAGATGCAAGCTACTGTTAGTGACAGTCCATGCTCTGGATGCCAGCAACTGTCAGCGACAGTCCATGCCCTAGATGTGAGTGAGCCTATGCTCTGGATGCCAGTAACTGTCAGTGAATGTCCATGCTCTGGATGCCAGCAACTGTCCATACTCTGGATGTGACTGTTCATGCTCTGGGTGCCAGCAACTGTCAGTGAGTCCATGCTCTGGATGCCAGCAATTGTCAGCAACAGTACATGCTCTGGATGCCAGCAACCATAGGATTATTATTTCAAAACATAGTTTGTACTTATTAATAATATCCCAAATAAAGAGGTAAACAAGTGAAGCACCAACAGTGGTGCGAACACCGGATTGCAAATTCAACATTTCAACTGAAAAATCTAAGCAAAAAGGGGGGATAATTCAGGTAAAATATAATTCTTTTCATATAACATTGTTTAATGATAATGAACATGTGTTCCAAGTTTCAAAGCTTTCCGACAATTCGTGAAAAATGGGGAAAAACAAAAACTTTAACCAAAACGTCAAAATGCGTAGACAGACGGACAGAAATCGGCAAACTATAAGCCTGGATTTGCTACGCAATCCGGGTAAAATGAATGATCAATTTTTCTAATTTTGCAGGTCAAATATGTGCCCCCACCCCCCATACCTGTCATAGGTATGCACAGTTAAGATCGCTTACAGGGCCTTTGAACAGTTTCAACGTTGTTTCAGTCCACACTCAGTATCTAGAATTTTAAGGGACCCCAACCCCCCACCCCCATACCTCTCATAAGTATGCACAGTTAAGATCGCTTACAGGGCCTTTGAACAGTTTCAACGTTGTTTCAGTCCAGGCTCAGTATCTAGAATTTTAAGGGACCGGAAGAAAAGTTTGAGTTATCCAAAATTCGAATTTACCCCACCCACCAGTTTTACACTATACATATATATATTGCCGAAATTAGCCGATTTTTGATGAAATACATGTTTTCTTTCTTCAGTTTATGAATATGTTTCTTTACTGTTATAATTTCATTCAGATCGAACAGAAAAATGCAATTACATTAATTACTGACTGTTTTGTTTGTTTGTTTTTTTTGTTTTTTTTGTGTTTTTTTTGTGTTTTTTTTGTTTTTTGTTTTTTTTTAGCCGTCTTCTGACGACCCGTTTAATCTCCCCGTCAATTGGTGGAGCAAGGGTCGGGGAGGACCATCCCTTGCCACACCTTACAATATCTTTACATTTACATGCAATATTTATATGAAATACTATTTTAGCATAATGAAATTACAATTAATACAGAAAAAATACATGTATTGTACAGTTATGGCAGGGAGCATAAAAATTATGATTTCAGGAAGAAAAAGAAAAATTCTGTTTAAGGAAAAAAAAACACTTCTTTACCTAACAGTTGATTGCTGTCCAAAGGCCCATCTGCTTATAAAATTTGTATATGTAAGTATTAAATATTCAAAATTGATTTACGAATTGTCAGTGTCTTGGGTTTTCTCTAAAATTGTACCCGGAGAAGTGCATGGATAGGAGTTAGTATAATACTGATTAATCTACAATGGTTTTGTACTTGCTCCATGAATTTTCAAATCTTTCCAGTTGATTATTTCTAATTGCGATTTGTCTATGTGTTTCATACAGATACCTTAGTCTGTATATCATTGGGGTAAGGGAGAGCGGTGTTTTTAGTCGTTTTGAGGTAAATATATAGTATTTCATTTCTAAAATAATTTGTAACTCTACAGTCGATTGTTCTTCACCTGTGTTAAAAATAAATGCTTGTTCTGACAGATTCAGATTTATGTTTTTTGTTAAAAAGAAAGAGTTTATCTGTGTTAAAAAATTCTGAGATGAAGGACAGGTCCAAAACATATGAACTATAGTCACGTCTTGGTGGCAGAAGTGGCAGAAAGGGTTTTCAGCTTTTTTTATTTTATGTAGATAATGCTGTGTTGAAAGAAGCCGATGGTTAATTCTTGTTTGAAACCATTGTAGTATTGTGCTAGAGGTAATTTTGAAAGGGGATGAATATATGTCTTTCCATGTTTCGGCTTCAATATCATAAATATGTTCCCATTTGATTTTTGATGTTG
Organism: Cyrtodaria siliqua; assembly: GCA_037043455.1. Lineage (NCBI taxonomy): Eukaryota > Metazoa > Mollusca > Bivalvia > Adapedonta > Hiatellidae > Cyrtodaria > Cyrtodaria siliqua. Next base: position 22,210 of record JAWPHD010014230.1, on the reverse strand, counting down.
GACTTTCATTATTTCTATTAAAAATGGAATACATATCAATGCAACCTTTCTTGTTTTTGATGATTGCTTTAATATTCGCAGGTAAAATTGGGTTTTCTAATTTGTTCATTGTTATTTTGTTTTGCAATTGTTTTCTAAATGTTTTTATGGCAGCTACTACTCCTTCGTAGATTAGAAAATTTGTTTTAATGCCAGTTTTTTCTTCAAACTCAGTAAAAGAATAAAATCCACCATTTTCATTGATTAAGTCATTTATAAAAATTATGCCTTTCCTATACCATACTTCGTTAAAAAATGGCTTACCGCCAATCAAAATATTGTTATTATAGAGTAGTGGGTTTGACAAAAAGTCCTCAGGTGAGTTAGGCAAACTAAAATCAATAAGTTTAACATATGAAATTAGCACATCTTTCCAGAAATTATTTTTAATTTTTTTTATTAATGTTTCACAGTAATTTTTGCCAAAAGATGTTAATTTTTTAATATCTATTATTTTTTCAACCAGTTGCTTCCAAGTGCCCTCATTAGTTATGAGTCGTCTTATCCATGTAGTTTTAAGGCTGAATATAAATGCTTTAAGATTAATCATTTTGAGACCACCTTCAAAATGTTGCTTAACTATTACGGATTTTTTTATTTTTGCAGGGCCTTCCCATAAAAAGTCATACAATATGTTATTAATTTTTGTTATTGTGTTTTCATTTGGGTTTGGAAGAGATATAAATAAATGATTTAAAATAGGAAGTAGTAATGTTTTAATAACTGTGATTTTACCAATCGGTGTTAAATATCTTCGCTTCCATATCTTTACTGTATTTTGGATTTTTAATATCTTATCATTATAGTTTAATTCTATCATTTTACCTAAGTCGACGTTGAAATGTATTCCTAGTAGCTTGAAATTATCTTTTCCCCAGTTAAGTTTCCATTTTGTTTTGATTGTATCTGAACTGTATTTTTTCCTCCCTATCCATACAACTTGTGTTTTGTCAAAATTTATATTTAAACCAGAATATTTAGAGTATTTTAATAGTTCTGAGAGTGTTTCATTCAGAGATGTATCAGATCCATCCAAAAAGACAGATGTATCGTCTGCATATTGCGAAAGTTTAGTTTCTACGTTCTCTATAGTAATACCTTTAATATTTTTATTATTTCTTATTCTAATTGCCAATATTTCAGCACACAAAATAAAAATATAAGGTGACAAGGGGTCGCCCTGACGGCAGCCCCTTCCGATGTTAAAAGACGATGACAGGTTTCCTCCTTGGTTAACAGCCAATTTTGCATTTTTATATAAAATCTTTATCCATGATATAAAATTTTCTCCAAATTTAAAAAATGTAAGTACTTTAAATATAAAGACCCATGACAGAGAATCAAAAGCTTTTTCAAAATCAATCAAGAGAATTAAACCTGGCAGATTATTTTCTTCTGCGTATTGCATAACATCATATATAAGTCTAGTGTTTTCTCCTAAGTATCTTCCAAAGATAAAACCAGATTGATCGTTATTTATCAGCTTAATAAGTGTTGATTTAATTCTATTTGCAATAGAGCCTGAGGCAATTTTATATGTACAATTTAGGAGGGAGATTGGTCTATAGTTTTTTATATGCAGTCTCGATTTTTTTTTCCTTTGGTATAACGGTTATTATTCCTTCTATTTGAGTTATTGATAGTTCGCCCTTACTGAAGCCATAGTTTAAAGATCTTACTACAAAATGCCCTAATTGTTGCCAAAATACTTTAAAAAAATCAGCACCGAATCCATCTGACCCTGGGCTACGGTTATTTTTCATTTTTCTGAGTGTTTCAGACGCTTCTTCAAAGGATATATGGCCTTCAAGATTAATTGATTCACTATCTGTAAGTTTAGGTATATCAAAGTCTTTTAAGTCATTTTCTAAGTTAATATTTTCCAGTTCATTGTCTTTGCTAGTATATAGTTGTTCATAGAATTTCTTAGTCTCTTTTAAAATTTCATGTTGATCTGATATGATTTCTCCATTTTGTTTTTCTATTTTAGGAATTATCTTTGAAGAGTAATTATGGGATTCTAAATTGCAAAAAAATGAGGTTGGTTTTTCATCATTCTCAATTATATTTGCTCTTGATCTAATTAGGTAGCCGTTCATTTTCTGTTTTCTTAATATTCTTAATTCATTTTTGTATGTTTCTAAGGTTTCTAAGTTATTTAAAGACAAGTTTTTTCTTAAGGTTTCTATTTCAGCAATCAATTCATTTTCTCTTTTATCTGTAATTTTCTTCTTATAACTAGAATAAGATATAGATTTACCACGTAATTCCATGAGTAGTGTTTCGAGAAACAGTTGGTCATTTATTGAAAATTGTATTTCATTATCGGGGATATTACTTATGTTCTCCATATTGTAAATTGGAACAGCATACTGTGTTTTAATGTCTTTAATTTTTCTATTTATTGTGTTTAAGTATTCAATATCACCTAGAAGAGAGTTGTTATGTTTCCAAAGGGATTTACCACGTATAAATTGATTAAAATTCAATTTTAGAACTATCATTGAATGATCAGAGCGGTAACTGGGTTCAATGGTACAATTTTCTATTGAAGAAAACATATTTTCAGAAACAAGGAAGAAGTCAAGTCTAGCTTGTTTTAAAGGAGTTCTTCGTCTCCAAGTATACCGTTTTAAATGGGGATGTAATTCTGTAAAAGGATCAATTAGATTATAATCGCATTTAATGTCTAAAACTCGCTCTCGTGCCTTATTGTTATTTATGCTTTTGTAATTAGAATAATCAAGGATTGGATCTTGAACAATATTAAAGTCTCCACACATTATTAGAGTGCTGTTTTTAACCTGTTCATACTTTAATAAAATACTGTCGTAAAAATTGGGAGAGTCATTGTTTGGGCCATATAAAGTGATGAGTGTGAATCTGTTATTGTCAACTGTTAAGTCAGCTATGAGAAAGTTACCTTCGTTATCTGATATGTGAGAATGTACTTTATAATCTAAGTGTTTGTTGAAAAGTATTGCAACACCTCTTGCATTCGAGGTTCCTGAACTAAAAAGACAATCATTTCCCCACTGTGTGCGAATAAAGTTTTCAGTTGCTGTAGTAGAGTGAATGTCCTGAAGGCAATAAATGTGACAGTTTTTACTTTTTAGGTAGTTAAATACATCGATACGTTTTTCTGCTGCACCAAGACCCTGACAATTAACAGACAATATGTTTATACTAGTCATAAGTGTCGATAAACAAAGATGGGGACCATAGTGAGACAGCAATCAACAGTTGTAAAAAAGAAAAATGTAGAATTAACAAAACATTCTGCATTTTGTGAAAAATTTACCTTAAAAAACTATTTTTGACATAAACCTAAGTATATGTTGTCATGGTATTTTTTGGTAATGATGGTAATAGTAAACTAATAATATATATTAAGTAATTCTGAAGCATGTCATGGACTATATCAGAGAGCTTCCAAGAAGCACGAAGTGATTACATCACAAAAGTCACACATAAAGTATTAAAGTGTATTCCAGCAAACACATATTCTAAACTAGTATATCTTAGCTAGTATATCTCAGGCACCAAGGCATAACAAGAAGTATCTCAAGTATCAGAACATATTAAGTAAGTATAGCTGACATCTAAACATCATTATATAGTATGTATATTTCAAGCAGCAAAGTATGTTAAAAAATTAATTATATCTCAGACAACACAGGATATAGAGTATATATCTCTCAGACAGAACAGCATATAAAATAGTCATACACATAACATATGTATACATCACACAGCAAAGCACATAAAGTAGTATCTCTCAGACAGAAAAGCATATAACTTGGCAGCAAAGTATTTCTCAGGCAGAAGATCATATAATGTATGTCTATATCAGGCAGAAAACGCACATAAAGTATGTATATCTGAGGCAGAAAAGCAGGAGTATATCTTAGACAGCATACCCATAAAAAATATATGTCTCGGACCATGAACACATAAAGCGTGTATGCTTCATACAACAACACATATGAGGTAATTATAACTGCGGCATCAAATGATAATTAAAATGTTTGTGTATCTTAGGCATCAAAGCATATAAAGCATGTATATCTCAGTCATCAATGCATATAAAGCATGTATATATCAGACATCAAATCATATAAAGCATGTATATCTTACGCATCAAAGCATATAAAGCATCCATATCTCAGGTATCAAAGCATATAGAGCATGTACAGCTCCGGCATCAATGAATACTAGGCATGTATATCTCAAGCATCAAAGCATGTATATCTCAGGCATCAAAGCATCTAAAGCATGTATGACTTAGGCACCAAAGCATATAGAGAATGTATATCTCAGGCATCAAGGAACATAAAGCATGTATATCTCAAGCATCAAAGCATACAGAGCATGTTTATCTCATGGATTAAAGAATACAAAGCATGTATATCTCAGACATCGGACTATACAAAGCAGCTATATTCCAGGCATCAAAGCATATAAAGCATGTATATCTTAGACAAACCTATAAAGTATGTATATCACATGCAGCAAAGAATACAAAGCATGTATATCAAAGCATATCAAGCATGAATATCCTGGACATCAAAGCATATAAAGCATGTATATCTTAGACTGAAAAGCATATATAATATGTATATCTTATGCAGCAAAGAATAAAAAGCGTGTATATCTCAGGCAGCAAAGTTTATAAAGCAGAATAAAGTATGCATATCTCGGGACTAGCAGCTATAACGTGGACATATCATAACAGCAACACATTTAAGATAAGATTATCTTAAGAAGGAAAAACATAAACTTATTCAATAAAATAAATTGTTGTGCATATACATATAAGTATGGATCTCACAGAACAACCGTAAATATTCTAAGCATGATAGGTAGTTATGATTTACCACATATATGATATAATATCCCAGAAAGTAGAATAGTCAAAAGAGCACATTGTTATCCGAGATTAAAATAGGAATAATATATTCTAACAAATAATTTCAAAACAATTATGGTGTTGTTTACCTATATCTACATACATACCGTTACTAGTACAGGTCATAACCTAATAAATGAAGGTATAGTTCAGTTAATCTGTTTTTGTCCATTCACTTCCAAATCCCATAATTGTGTCGATCTGTTTGCCAGTGGGGTAATGGTGCATAAAAGTCTCACTTAGTCTAATTGGACTAGGCACATTAAATCACTACCTGTATATGTTAATAGTGTTGGTAACTGTACTGTGGTCCATATATTATGTTTCAGTCAGTTTTAAATATTGACCAGACAGTCTTCTACCACATAACTTCAAGTTAATGTACACAGGTCCGTTAAAGGAAATTAAAAGCGTAAGAAAACATACACACAAAAAAATTGCACGAGAGTAAAAAAAAAAGCGCTCACACATAACGGTAACGGCAGAAGCACGAGGTCATCAGTCTTCGTCTGGGCATGTCTGGGCATGTTGTTTACATATGAAAAAAAACATGCACATCCAGTCTCTGTTTACTGATTCAACACGCTTCCAATGTCATCGTACAACTCAAACTTGTGTCGATTACTTGTCGTCTTTGACTTTCCGTACACCGACCCGTTGTAGTACCAAGCGTTTTCAATGTCGTCGTGGGATAGGAGGCGAGAAATAAGCTGAGAGTTTGCCTTGGTGACATCATCTACCAGCCTACTTCCTGAGGCTTTGAAGCTCGCTCTCAGTCTCATCACTTTTGTCTTCTCGTTGTTGTTTTGCAATTTAACCAAAACTGGTTTTGGGTAGCCTGGTTTACCCGGGATCCGATGAATGGCAATGATCTTCGAGGGGGTGATGGTTGCTCCCTTTTCCGCAATCATGGAACATATTTTGATTGTTAGAGTTTCTTCTGTCTCAGGTGTCACTTCAGTCCCTGAAGTGACACCTGAGACAGAAGAAACTCTAACAACACATTATAACGAACAATTTTCACGGAAAAACAATATTAAATTTATGAACGTCTCGTTCATAAATTTAATATTGTTTTTCCGTGAAAATTGTTCGTTATAATTTGCTCTTTCTTCCGCATGTTTTGATCTGCTTTCACTAATTTCACTATTTTTCTTAATTTCATAGACTAATTGTTTTTGTAAAAGGAAGTCCTTTCTCAATTGTTCATTTTCCTTGCTTAATTTGTCCATTTTTTCTGAAAGGACTTTTGTCTTGGCCTCTACCTTCGTTGTGATGGTAAACTCCATATTTTTATTGAAATCTTCCAATATGTCCTTCACCGCATGTTTAACAAATGCCTCTATGTCTTCTTTTTTCATTAAGGTATCTAATGTTCCCCTTATCCCTTTCATCTCCTCAGAAATATCATCCAGCGTATGATTAATAATCGACATGTCCTCTGCACTTGTGTTAATTGGTGAAACATCTGTGTGGAGACGCTTCTCCCTTGGTGGCTTACCTAAGGTTTTCACACTGCCTACGGCAATTTTCCCTTGACCGCCCTTTGTCTGCTCTCCTGGTTTGCTCATTGTTGAACACAGATTACAATTACCACTGTGTTGCCAAAAAAGAACAGTTATGTTGTGTAAAATACCTCTTCAGATTTCACACAGTATTGAAAAATAATCCTTTGTCTATTTTCAGAATGTCAAATATCCAAATATCTCCTTTAATATTTCTGTTTTTAAAAAATCCTTTTCACAGATTATAGTCCTTCATATTACCAATAAATTCAAGTAAGTTTCATTTAGAATATATTCCTAATGAATTAAGTCTTGTCAAAAAATTGAGAGCAGTGAATCAGCAAGTCATCACTTCTCAATACCCTTAGGCCTTTGTTTGTTTGTTTGTTTGTATGGTGTTTTACGTCATTTTCAACACATGTAAGGTTATATATGATGGTCAATTTACTGTTATTGCCACGCTCAAATTTGAGACACACTCACTGTATGACTGTATTGCAGCATGCTACTTTCATTTTGTCAGTTTGTATATTCGGGCATTTCATGTTAAAGCAACTGCATAAGAAAACGTTTTGGTAATGAAATAAATCAGCAAAATATTTATCAGTCGAGCTAAAAACGACGTAATGTCAGCTTGTTTTCTGCACAGTTTTGATAAGTGAATGTTTCTAACTAATCTATCTAAGATTGCCATGGCTGGAAACACCGACCTAGAATTTTCCTGTGAAAGGAACTTAACACTTCACATGCATTTAACGCGCTTTCCATAGATGTCTTTGCCACCGGAATCTCCTCTTCTTCGTTGTCGTCGTGATTGTCGGTGGTGTTCCTCGAAGTTATGTCTGTGAGGATTTGGTCGCCGTCTATTTCCGCGCACGTTGGAATGATGTCGTCAACAGAAACGAAGTCGTCCATCAATATGCACATTGAAACTCTGTTGATTAAAAGCGCCAAGGGAATGTCGTCATCTTCATCCTCACTATTGACATATGTTGTGGGATATTTTCAGGGACAGCAAATCCAGCATGGCGTTAAGAGTTGGTAATTGTTTTAGGAGTGACACACTCCCATGCCCTATATAAAAAGCGTACCTCATTTTTACCGATGGCTGAGATTCTCCGTTTGATTACAGATTTTCTGTAATGAACCTTTAGGTTCTTTATGATTCCCTGATCACATGGCTGGGTAACGCTTGTTGTATTTGGCGTAGAAATACAAGAGCTATAGATTTCAAAGAGTATGAGAGTGGACCTTTGGAAACGGCTGAACATGATACAAACCAAATATTGCAGTCTCAGTTTGATTGAGACTGTTCATGAATGGTAGTGAAATATACTTGCTACCGCTCACGCCCCCTAGCCCGGTTTGAGCAGAACTCAGTATTCATGAACTCAATAGTACAGAATTTTAACCATCCCGAAGATGGCATGCATATGGCGGTGGACATAGCGACTTTTATTCTTATAACACCCCCATGTCCAGCGGCGTATGGTCCCAATATCTAACAAAATTGTATACCCCGAAGAGCGGAATAAACAAAATGGAATTTAGTTGCGAGCAGCGGCTATGAAGCCTGCGCATCACAAGTAACAGCCAAAAGACTATATTAAAAAGCAGACAACATATCCTATGGGTGGTTAAACAATACCCAAAGCCTTAATCGGCCAAGTAGTGGAACCACTGAATCGAAATTTAAGTAAGAAAACAAAAGCAATTGAAAATGTACCACCGATATCTAAATATAAGTATTAACCCGTGTACATGAGGGTGAGCTGGACAATTGTCGACAATCATGACAATCTTTCTTTTCTTTTTTGTCATTTGCCTGTCAATTTTCTGCAGCCATTCTTTAAAAATATCAGAGGTCATCCATGCAGTTTTATTTTGACAAAAATTTGACTTAAGCAGAAATTCGAAGTAAGCGAGCTTGAGTTACTGAGAGCGGACTGTAGATCACGAAGATGCTCTTCTTCCAAATGTTTTTTTTATTACATTTTATAAGATAAAAAATATCATGTATTTGAAAATCTTTATCACAAACCTGAATAAAAACGTGTAGTAAATTTGATTGGTATTTGAAGAGTGGTTCCATTGATAGCTTCTTTAAGGGTAACATCAAGCACTGGAGAAGTGACAACATGGGAGTTATTGGACCAAACATACGGATTCTTCTTCATATACATCATCTGTAATACACAAACATGGCAGTTAATTCTTCATTTGAATATACCTAAACATGAAAATTCCATTACATTCTCTAATATCCTCTAAACATTGGACTCACTCATCAAAATAAATGGATTCTTTGTTTATCATACATCATCTGTTATCACAAAACATTGGACTGTCTCGTCAAAACATGATTCGGCATACATGTATACTTCATTCAGGATGCGTTTGAAACAATGTTTCCATGGCATATCATAGCACAGCACATAGATATACATAAGGAAAAGAGAAACGTACATTTTCAAGAGTCAGTTTATGTAGTGTTGATTGTTCAAATAATCTAGTGTTCATGGGGGGGTGGGGGGGGGGGGGGGGGGGGGGAAGGCAGGCCATTTTTATTTACGTGGGTGGCAGGGTCTGGCAACTTCATTTTGAAGTAGGTGGTGTGGGTCAACCAGTATGTGGGTTGCTGGGTGTGAAATATGATATGTGTCTATGGGTATCACAGATTTATATGTTTATGGGTGGTTGGTATGGTATAGGGACAACCCGGACCATGGGACGACCCGGACCAGACAACCCGGACCACATTTAGGACGACCCGGACCACGTTTTAAAACAACTTTTATAACATAATAGTTGTCTAATAAATAAGTTTTTTTTGGTTTGAGATACTAATAGTCATACATTTATACTCATAAACTACGTTCATTTGGAATGAGTTGTCAGATCGATCTGTGTTTGTGTCTCAATTTTAACAAGAAATCTGCTGTATTCGCATGTATTCGCATGTTAATATCAATAGTATTAAACTCATCATGGAATAATTATCTAGGCATGCTAGTCATGTTTACTTAAATATCTAATATTAAGAGGCATTTGAAACAGCCATGTGAGTTATGTCTTAAAAAACATCTTAAACTGCCATTGTTTAAAAATGCAACAAACTTACATTAACTTACAAGACCCTTTCAAGAAGAATAGTGTAAATCCTTTATTTTTAATAAATTCTCTATAATATACTGTACATAATACATGTATTTAACTTTATATTCCGTTTGGTGTTGCACTGAATACTGGCCTGTTTCTGTATATTTACTCATGAAATTCTGTCTAAATTCCATAGAAATTCCTGTGAAAATAACTATGAAATTCCTTAAATATCACTCATTCTAATTGCTAATTGCTAATTGCATTCACGCAATTTATTAAAGATATAAGAATAACAAAAACACCACATATATTCAACATAATTTAATAACATAATAACACAAATTATATATGTATACATAATGTACACATGCAAAATATCAATATATTTATAAATATTTACAAGAAATTTAAAGGTCCGATAAAGTTTTATTTTAATATAATTATATAATTTTAATTTTATTTTTAAAACATTTATTCATATTAATTAAAAACCATGTATGCACTCTTGTCAAAATCGAAGTACAAGAGTACAAATGGTTTTCACTAAATTAATTAATCTAAACAGAAACACATTTAATTTTGCACCCTTTTCGAAACGAAATTACAAGAGTGCGAACTGAATGGAATTTTTAGACAGTTCTGTCATAACAGTACATTTTAGACTGGACCATAAAGTTTGGCACACGCGTCTAGGAGGCTGCTTGTCGATCTCTGGTTGGCCGCATACTCCCCCCAGAGCTTCATGAGTCGCCCCTGGGTCTGCCGAGTCTGTCTTGATTGGTGCCTCTTCAGTTTCTTCTCCCTGACTAATTTACATTGGACTGGTATGTCCTTGGCCTCCTTGTACAGTAGGTCCAGGAGAAGGTAGAAAGCCAGGTTGCCTTTCCTAGCACGGCGGTTGAGACGGGCATGCCAGCCCTCGACATCATTGTTAGTTCTAATGGAACGTCCGAAAACCGACCAGGACTCTACAGGCCAGATGGCACCCTCTATCCAGGTGGTCCGGACATACTCGAAGAGTGTATCTAATCGCTCGTCGTGCGTAAGATTCTTCTCCACTAACTTTCTAAAAGCCGGTCGGATGTCATCTGCTGGAAGAAGCGGCAGTGCAAACACCTTCCGCAGCAGACGGTAAACCTCATCCCTGTCGGTGTAGGCAGTCTGAAATGGACAAATAAATAATATATAACAATGAAAAATATAATATAATTAAATTTAAATTTAAATAAACGTTATAATATTTGTAGTGGTACATCCATCTACAAATGCTAGCACTAAACCACAATAAGCAATTACAAACGACCCATGTAAACACTAAAGTCACACTTTTCCCATATCTACATGTAGATATGGGAAAAGTGTGACTTTAGTGTTTACATGGGTCGTTTGTAATTGCTTATTGTGGTTTAGTTCTAGCATTGCCCATGAAAAAAATAAAATGAAATGATGTAAAAATGATTGAATTGGTATTTCCTTTTTATTTTATTGAAAAACATTCAACCCATCGATATATATAACCCAAAACGTGAGCGGTGTAGTTAGCAGTTTTGAGAAGTGTATTTCTTTTTAATCAAAACATGACAATAATATTCACTTACCAGTCAATAAAAAAGACCAAAGGCTTTTTGGCTTTTTAAGTTCTTCATGCCTTAATTAGCTCTGCATGAATAGGCATGCTGATGGCACAGGGTTTACCAGAAAAAGTGTGCAAAAAGTCTATGTAACCGTGTACAACGTAACGAGTACCAGGCAGTGGGGATGGGGGAGCGTATCCGGGAGAATCCAGAGAAACACCAATAGTAATTTTTCTGTACATAATTAGAAATTCTGCGACACATTTTATCTGGTAGGGTTATGTACACATCCCAATCCCGCCATATTGAAATTCGGCGTTATTATAAATTTCACAAACGAGTCCCAAATGTAATCCTGAAATAGTGAACAAATCTAGTCTCAACTTTCAAGCATACCGTGCTAGCATTCTTATGCAACTATCACAGGTGGTGTGTGGAAGTAAATTTTAAGGCCAGTTCATGCAATTTTAATGTAAAAATGACATACTTTCACATACTTTCACAAAATCGTCAGTAGGGAAACTAGGCTTTTCATTGATTGGTAAAGGAATATTGTTATAAAGTTTGACATAATTATTTCTGATTAAAAAGGAACGGAGGTTATGAAAATCCATGCAGTATTCCTTTATTACCAATGGTCCATTTTTTTATTTTTTTTATAGAGTATAGTTTAACATCATCAAAACTGTCTTATGTTTGTGTTTAAGTTATAAGAACGGGTAAAAAAATTGTGTATATAGGTTGTACGCAGAAAAAGCACCTGCTTATGTTTAAGTTTCAGAATCCTTTTCACAGACCCGCCTTTCAAATTGATAGAAAAGCGGATATATAGATGAATGAATACATATGACATACACTATATTTCTGTTCATTCTTCTACCATAAATACACTATTTTTTCTGTTCATTCTTCTATCCATGATTCTGTCTTCTATCTATGTGCCTGTGAATCTACCTTCGGCATGCAGAAGATCAGAAGTTGATGTCAGACAACAGTTTACCATAGCATGCTGTACGGTTACTAGAAAGACCGGAATACACCGAATCATCGGAATACACCGGAATATACCGAAATACATATAATAAAGGCATTATTTATGGATAATAAATGATTATTTATGATTTAAATAGTAATATATCCACACAGAAGAGTGATTTATCTGTTTTGGGGGCTTATATGAATTTAGTCTTGTACAAACATTTAGTGTTTTTATTAAAGCTGATTGAGGCCGCTGATTGATACTGCATCATTATGAAGTAAGCGTAAACAGTATAATTCATATTGTATAGAATATACATGTATAACATCAAAAATAATATTTTGTCAACAATTAATGTTCAATGTTTTAAATAGCTTGTATTGTATAAAATTTAATACAATACAATTTTAACAAATTGGCATTATCCTCTTAATCCATTACTCCTGTCCCTTGTTGTCTTTGTGGTCCAGAGAAACAATTAACACCTTTTTGATATTATGAAACAATCAGTGGCTAAGACCCACCGCTAAGACCGGGTTGAACATGTATTTCTATTATAAATAAATTATGACACGTTTCTTTTAAAGTTAAACGTGTAAAATCGCTTCCTTCGATTAACGTTGATTGGATTATCACACGTTTTATGATAATGACGGTATTCGAATACATGGTTAATTATAGGATTAGGCAGCGAAAAACAAACAAAAACAAGTAATGATAATTGATAAACCAAACATTGTTTGATGACACATCGTAATGCTTGTAAATAAGACAATTCTTTCAATACTGAGTCAATGTAATTAAGAAATTTAGTTTATAAAGAACAGTTCCAGATTCTGTCTGATATTCCATCATTGTCAAAATGGGGAACAGTAGTGTTGTGTGTAATGTGTGTTCGGATAAATGTGATAAGGATTGTATATACTGTGAGGTATGTATGCTTTCTTGGTATTAAAGAGACACATAGCAATATTTAAAAAATTTAAAAACATAATTCGTTACATCTAAGCAAATGAATAGTAATTAATAAATAAACAAGAGGGCCAAGATGGCTCTATATCGATCACCTGAGTGATATACATATACAATCTGTACAAGTTTGGTTAAGATTGTGCAAGAAATGTGGCCTCTGTTGTTTACCAACATTTATATAAAGACTGACAAAGTTTGGTAAAGATCAAAGACAAAATGAAGGTGCTAGAGTGTAACCTCAGGGTCACCATTTGAACAAACTTGGTAGAGGATCATAAGCTTACAGAAAATGCAAAATATTGAACATCTGGCTGACAAGCAGTTTCAGAGAAGAAGATTTTTTAAGTTTTTCCCTATACAAGTCTATGTAAAACTGTGACCCCAGGGGCGGGGCCAGATTTGACACCAGGGTCATCATTTGAACAAACTTGGTAGAGGATAATAAGCTTATAGAAAATGCAAAATATTGAACAAGTGGCTCAAGCAGTTTCAGAGAAGATTTTTTAAAGTTTTTCCCTATACAAGTCTATGTAAAACATGTGACCCCTGGGGTGGGGCCAAATGTAACCCTAGCATCACCATTTGATCAAACTTGATAGAGAGAGAGGACTATTAGCTTATAGCAAATGCAAAATATTGAACATCTGGCTCAAGCAGTTTCAGAGAAGAAGATTTTTAAGTTTTCCCTATACAAGTCTATGTAAAACATGTGACCCCTAGGGCGGGGCCAAATGTAACCCTAGGGTCACCATTAGAACAAACTTGGTAAAGGACCATAATCTTATAGTAAATGCAAAATACTAAACCTCTGGCTCTTGTAGTTTCAGAGAAGAAGATTTTTTAAGTTTTCCCCTATACAAGTCTATGTAAAACTGTGACACCCGGGGCGGGGCCAAATGTGACCCCAGGGTCACCATTTGAACAAACTTGGTGAAGGACTATAATCTTATAGTAAATGCAAAATATTAAACCTCTGGCTCTTGTAGTTTCAGAGGAGAAGATTTTTTTTGTTTTTCCTATATAAGTCTATGCAAAACTGTGACCCCCGGGGCGGGGCCAAATTTGACACCAGGGTCACCATTTGAACAAACTTGGTAAAGGACCATAAGCTTATAGCAAATGCAAAATATTAAACCTATGGCTCTTGCAGTTTCAGAGATGAAGATTTTTAAGTTTTTCCATATACATGTCTATGTAAAACATGTGACCCTTGGGGCGGTGTCAAATGTGACCCGAGGGTCACCATTTGAACAAACTTGGTAAAGGACCATAAGCTTATAGTATATGCAAAATATCAAACCTCTGGCTCTTGTAGTTTCAGAGAAGAAGATTTTTATTTATTTTTTCCTATATAAGTCTATGTAAAACTGTGACCCCCGGGGCAGGGACAAATTTGACCCCAGGGTCACTATTTGAACAAACTTAGTAGAGGACCATAAGCAGATGCTACCTGTAATACATGAGAGCTCTGTGCCTTGTGGTTTCAGAGAAGAAGATTTTTTAAAGTTTTTTCCTATATGTCTATATGAAAAACATGCAAAATCTCAATATACCAACTTTGGACCCCCGGGGCAGAGTCAATTTTGACCCCGGGGTCTTCATTTGAACAAACTTGATAGTCTAGGCGTTGGCGATCATTTTAAAAGAAAAACTGTTGAAATCTGTCCGGTGGTTCTGGAGAAGAAGATTTTTTAAGGTTTCGACTATATATGGTAATGGTGGCCATCTTGGATGTCGCTCTGACCTAATTTTAACAAATTTAAAAAACATTCACCTAAGGATCATCCATGTGAAGTTTGGTCAAAATTAGCCAAGCTATTTCTGAGGAGAAGTTGTTTGAAGAAAAGTTAACGACGGACGACGACGACGACGACGGACGACGGACGACAGACGACGGACGAAGAGTGATCCCAATAGATCACCTTGAGCCTTCGGCTCAGGTGATCTAAAAATCGAAAAAATGATTATGTTGAGATCCAAATTGTTTTCAATTTCATTATAAATTTGAATTCGAGTTGTCCGAAAAGACGTTCATGATGAATATCTTCCGAAAAGACACTATAAATACATATTATTGATTAACATCAAATAGTTTTGTTTTATTTGTTAGATATAAACATTTGAATAGTAATAACAGAAATGAAGTAAAATGACTTTCACTTATAACTAGGCATGTCAGGCACCTTTCCAAATTGGTACATACTAATGCTGCATGTCTAATTGGAACCTCCGATATTAAGGAAAACATATCTGAAACTATATGTAGAATAGTATTTATTATTGTAATATTCTATATATCCTTTAATTTTTAATTTTCGTAAATAAATTGAACATTTAAATAGCATTAAATGACACGATGATGTCCCGCCGGCGGGTAGTATACAAAGCAGGAATTTCCGACATTATAACACGTGCTTTGGTGTAAACGGGTGGCGCGTGCTAAACGCGAGGTAAGAAATACACAGTTACTGAAGTCATATTTAAATTTTTCCCTCGACTTATATTTTGGTATGGTACAGTAACCCAGGGTTTATCTTAAACTATGTATATAATAATAGTATTTATTCCAGTAATATACATATTCTCTAATTGCAGTGTAATGTTTAAGATAAAACGGAACATTGAGCATTATGACATTTAAATAGGCAATAACTCTACACTAACTTACATGAAAGTAGGTGAGAAATGGCGATGTATTATAATTGCACGTGCTGTCATAATTAAGATTTCCCGATTCATGTTTTGGTTACAGTAACCAAGGATATATCTAAAAATATTTACAGAATATTTGTAGAAAGTATGCATTAATACCTATAAATCTTTTCTTTTTTTGTCGTTGAAATTGAAGAAAATACATTTTAAATTTATTTTTACTCGAATAAAGTACCCAACATAGATTTACAGATTTACAGATTGACTCCAGTAACTTAAAAATGAAACCTATGGTCATATTTAAAATTTCAATTACAGTTTTGAACAGTGTTTGAAACATGCGTAAGATGCTGTGTCAAATACTATTTTGTCTCAATATCATTTCATCACAAAATCAGCGTTGTTGAGCACAGGTGATGGAGATTGCCTCTTTAACGCATTTTCTACACATCTAGTGGGCAATGAGTCCAAAAGTATAGAGTTACGCTATAGGTGTTGTCTTGAAATGGTCGTAAATAAGTCAAGGATTATGCGCCACCGTTTGCATCACAAATTAGAATTGTTATCACCGGACTATGATGATGACTGTGTTAGTTGCGCGAAACCCGTATTCGTCAGTCTGGCGCTTGATCGCACTGTCAAACTTGCTTAACATTCCAGTGGAATCGGTATATCCATCAACTAATGGGAGTACGCATATCGCCTTCACAACACTAAACAATGTATTTCGACCTCCGTTTTCCGATCCGGAGAAAGGTCAGATCACTGTAATGTGGACCAATCCACAGCTGCCACCAAAGGATACTTTTAACAATGAAAACAAAAGAAACAGACGACAATGGCCAATCACATATCCTGATGCATGAACTTTCACCTCCACCAAAAGCAACAACAACAAAAACAACAAACACTACGTCAACTGAAAACCGGACAATCAAATTATATGTCTCCAAATAGGTTTACGTGTTAGAAAACGAGGTTATTGAAGTTTCATATGTACCGGATGTATCAGATGACAACACTCTCCCTAAATCTAAAGCAGGCACATCAGATAGCAATTTGTTAGAACAAAACACACTGATCAGTTCTCTGATGTAGCTGAATTGTCTACTTTGGTGAATTTATCAGATTTAAATAACATGTCGCATGCTGCTATCATGGCACATAGTACGTCGGCAAAAGAATCGCCAAAGATTTCCAATTCAGTTCACAAATCATTGGATAGTTGTATGAATTTGTCCAATTAAAAAGATTTATATTTTGAAGCCGATAGTAATATGTGTAATGAATCAGCAATTAAAGCACCTTGAAAATCAGGTTTCTGAAGGTCATGGATTTGTAAAGTCTATTATACGAAATAGCGGAAAGTCACCTTGCATAATTCTCTATACAGACGAACAAATGACTGACTTGAAGAACTTGTGTTGCACATGACAGACTGTGCTAGGTGTCGACAAGACGTTTATGCTATGCAAGATGCATGTGACCGTGACTTGCTTAAGCAAATGACAGTAACAAGACAACGGACTGACGAGCCGCCATTTTTCTTAGGACCAATGTTTGTCCACGACAATAGCGATTTTGAGACATACAGCCAGTTCTTTCATCACTTGAAATTGAAACTATTCGTCAAATTTAACGAAACTTGTAATCGGCTCGGATGATGAACAAGCGTTCGTGAAGGCCGTTACCACTGAATTCCCTGAATCGACTCATGTTCTATGCACGAGACACTTAAAAGAAAACGCTAGACACCACCTGACTGATGACAGTGTAAATGTGCAGGAACGTAAGGTCATCTTGAATAAAATATTTGGCGATGACGGCATTACACATGCAATGGACAGCATTTGCTTTGAAAACAAATGCGACCAACTCGAATCTTACTGTACAAATATATCCATGAAATTTGTGCAGTACTTCCAAAAAAGACTGAAGGGACATTTAAAAGTTAAGGTTAACGAACCGACTAGATTACACATAATTGAACGCAACTGGACCAATAACAATTGCGAGTCAGTCAATCATATCCTGAAGCAGACTGTAGAATGGAAGACTAAAGGTTTGACAGAATTTGTTCGATTAGTCAATGAGTTGATCAATGGACAGTTCACAGACTTGCGTGGTGCACTGATCGAGACCGGCGAATATCGCCTAGCGTCCACACACATACTGTACCAGACCTCAAAGACTAACTGGTTATCAATGACCGACCAGCAACGGACGAATTTGTTCAACCGCTATCGACGTTATGTGGCCAATGATGCTAAATGTATGCAACTTCAACTGACGGAAAATCCACTGTAGTCGCACGAAGGACAGACTGTAAAAAACCAGGTCAAAGGAAACGTAATATAAACGTAAGGACATTGGCGGTTCACGGAAAGAAACCAAAGATTGTACATGAAGATTAACCATGTAGTTGTCACAGCCCTTTCATGTATCGTTGCAGTGCATACGCCGTGAAGCCCTGTTTGGCTGCCTCTGGCGAGGTGGTAATGCACTGTATTCAATACATTTGTGACTGCTATAAACTGTCCATATAATCAAGCACTGGAGATTACTTCATAATGTGTAAGTGTGCTCGCGCGTGTGTACGTGAGTGAATACTCATGTAGGTCAAGCAGTTTGTGTATATTTATGTATATATTTTGTATAAGTTTTGGTTGTCTTTATAGTTTATCCCTGAGGATGGACATTAATGAAATTGTGGACAATGAAAAAGCTCTCGGGCCTCAAATGGCTATATCGGGCCAATATCACAAAGAGGCACACCTACCCCAGTTAATAACCTCTAATTATGGACCGGATGACGTCACATTAAACAAAGAGTGGAATATGCAAATGAGGTATAATATTAATATATATTCTCATTATTTCGTCCGAACGTCCATCTTATACATGTGTTAAATGTGTGTTAGTGCTATCTGTACTTAGAACGCATGCAATATTGCTTAATGTTATGACTTATGTCAATTTGCTTTATAAATTGTTAAACAACAACATTATGATAGAGCTATATGCTTACATGTGCTTGTAATAAATTTATTATTAAATTATTTAAATAGTTATTTGTATTTGTATGCCAGTCCACAGACATATTAATGATTTGTTATTAGGTCAGTGTGGCCAGTCTATGCAAGAATAGAACATAAACACAAATAAGAAACTTGTGCATTATGATGTTTTCCTTCAAGGGAGATAAGTATGTAGTTTTGCTATATAGGTGTATATAGTGGTGACTAGTGTGCGTATATAAGCCCCCAAACACATAAATCACTCTTCTGTGTGGATATATTACTGTTTAAATCATAAATAATCATTTATTATCCATTAATTACATAAATAATGCCTTTATTATATGTATTTCAGTGTATTCCGGTGATTCGGTGTATTCCGGTCTTTCTAGTAGCCCTGCTGTAACCTGTAACAAACTGTATTCAAGCAACTTTTTCAAGGAGATGAAAGTTTATGAAAAAATTGCTAAATTTTGCAGCGAAATGGAAGCTGGATTTGTACAATGGATTCATGATTGAAGCCAACTACAAAATGCATTCCTTTGTGTAGATTTGATTAAGTAACATGTATTTAAATGATTTTTTCCAGTTGATAAATGATATACGAGGGTGCTTCAAAAAGTTATGTCACTAGGCATATATACTTTGAACTGGATATTACACTGAGATAAAGTAGTGTATTTATAGTACTACTGGGTTCGCTCTCTTAAATTCCACAACAAAAATGAAAATAATCCGGTTATTTATACCCCTGAATTACCTCCCCCTACCACACCTTTTGGATACTGACATCTCTGAAAATGTCCTTGTTACAAAACGTTGTTAACATTATTTGAATAATTCTATGCTTTTAAATTTTCTTGTACGCCATCTGTTGTTATTCGCCCATAATCCATAAAAATGATTGTCAAGAATTCGGAAAGGTCTTGCTGCAAACCAGATATGAGTGAAAACATATCCCTTAATTTTAGCAGAAATAACACTGATTTTCTTCATTTTGTTTACGGAAATGTTATGATATCTTTTAAATGTCGTAATTATTCTCATAGAATTAATATGTTTTCATATTTTATTTACAAATCCTAGTCCTTCAGTGTTAAAATTTCATATTCAATTCATTATTGTAGAATTTTGTACAATGTTAAGTGAAAATATTGATCATCCAAAAACGCTATTTCAGAAGACTGCCCTTCCATTTAATGTCCATTTATCATTAAATTAATTTTACACGTTAGCTTAAAATGTTAATTTCTAAGACAATGCCTTTTTATCTACCATGCTTAAATTCTGAATCCTGTAATACACAGATATAACTGGTAATGTATGAGAAATTTCAAAGGTCTTCGACAAGTACTTAAAGAGAAACAGGCATTTAAAAAAGTAACAATTAACATACCTGAAAAAAACTCAGGACAAAAATGCCTCAGCATGTGTAAGTGATGTGTATTAAAAGTTCCATAACTTTCGTCACACAAAATATATAGCATTCATTTTACCATCAATGGAATGGTATTGAAACTCTGATTCGTTTGGTATCAAACATCAACACTCACAACGAGCACACAATTGTTAAAACGCGTTAGTGACAGAACTTATTGAATGACCCTTGTACCGCAAGAGAACTTTCATTTGTTTGGAAACTGGGCTAACATTTTACAATTTATAGGAAAAAATATCACCTTCAAATCATATTGTAATTCAGTACAGAATACCAACACAAGTAAATTATAACATAATTTATTTAATGACTGAAGAAAAAAACAAGCACATGTAGCAACAAACTAACATTTATGCGAAACTGTATATTGCAACTTTTTTTTCTTTTTTCGACCACCCCAAAAAAGTTTTATAAACCAAAGAATAATAATAAAAACAAGAGCTGTCGGAGAACAGCTAAGCTCGACTATTCGATTTTTCAGAGAATAATAAATTATATAGCTAGTATATACCATCAGAAAACAAGGCTAAAACAATGTGGGGTGGGGTTTGGGGGCGCAACATAGCTATGTGTAAGAATTGATCAAAACTACAGAGAAATATGTAAAAAAAAATATATATAAAAAAAAATCAAGTTTTGAGTGGAGGTGGGGGGTGGGGGTGGGGGTGGGGCGGGTAGTGGGGGTGGTGAGGGCAATATATATGTGTAAGAAGCTATGTAATAATTCACCAAAACAACACAAAAATATGTAAAAAAATAAATAATTGAAAATCGAGTTTTGAGTGGGGATGGGGGAGAGGCGGGGGTTGGGGACGGCAACATATATGTGTAAGAAGCTATGTAAGAATTGACCAATACAACACAGAAATATGGTAAAACAAAATAAAAAATAAAATATTTCGAGTGGGGGGTGGAGAGGCAGGGAATGGGGTGGAGGGGGCAACATATATGTGTAAGAAGCTATGTGTAAGAATTTACCAAAACAACACAGATATATGTAAAAAAAACAATAAACATTAAATAAAAATATTCCATTTCGAGCGAGGGGGTGGGGTGGGGGAGGGGTGGTCGGGGGGGGGGGTGGGGGGGGGGGCAACATAGCTATATGTAAGAATTGACCAAAACAACACAGAAATATGTAAAAAATAAAATAAAAAAAGAAGGTTTTCGAGTGTGTGTTTGTGGGTGAGGGGATGAAGGGAGTAGCATATTATGTGTAAGAAGCTATGTGTAAGAATTGATCAAAACAACACAGAAAAATTGGAGTGTTGGGGGGAGGGGGGAGGTAGTCGGGGGTGGAGAGGCAGGGAATGGGGTGGAGGGGGCAACATATATGTGTCAGAAGCTATGTGTAAGAATTTACCAAAACAACACAGATATATGTAAAAAACAAGAGGTCAATGACCTTGAAGCTCTACTGATTGATTTTGATTTCAGGAAGTAGTCGCTACAGACTTGTTTTTTGAAAATCTATTTTTAGCCGTGGCGGCCATCTTGAATTTCCGGCCGACCTGAAATTTTGCTAAGATCAATAAGACATCAAGAGCAACATTCCTGTGAAGTTTCATGAACATCCGTCAAGTAGTTTCAGAGGAGTAGTCGCTACAAGTTTTTACTATATAACTCTATGTAACCAAAGATGGCCACTGGCAGCCATGTTTAACGTCGACTCAAAATAATTTTCCACAAGGATCTACATCATGTCATGCTGATCATTTTAGAAAAAGTCCCATATCAATATCACTTATAGTTTTCAAGAAGTAGTCGCTACAAACTTATTTTTTAAAAATCTATTTTTAGCTGTGACGGCCATCTTGAATTTCCGGCCGACCTGAAATTTTGATAGGATCAATTAGACATCAAGAGCAACATTCCTGTAAAGTTTCATGACAATCCGCCAAGTAGTTTCAGAGAAGTAGTCGCTACAAGTTTTTACTATATAACTCTATGTAAACAAAGATGGCCGCTGGCAGCCATGTTTAACGTTGAATCAAAACGATTTTTGACTAGGATCAACATCATG
>JAWPHD010014229.1:0-62695 GCA_037043455.1 Cyrtodaria siliqua | reverse complement strand
ATAGCTGGAAAATGAATGGCTTAGTTATAATGTCAATGTGGGTTGTATTGACATGTTTTCGCATACTTCATATCCTGAACCCTAGATTGGATTTCGATCAAATTTGGCAGAGAGCATCAGTATGAGATATAATTTCGCATACGGTCATCATGTTCCGGTTCGTTTTCTTAGGACAGAATGAACTAAAATAAGTGAGAATTACATATGGTGCTCATTTTAACAGGGTACAAAAGACCTGTGTAAGCTGGATGGCTGTTACTCAAATAGTTATAAACAAGGGCGCGGAAAAAATATTCCATCTACGAAGGCCTTAGTTTGGCTACGTGGGTGGCGATAACTCAGCCGTTATAGGTCTGTTGTTCGTCCATATGTACGCCCGTACGTACGTCCCCGAAAACGTGTGTCGCGTGCTCAGCGAAAACGAAATTCACACGCATTCATGAAACCTCACACAAATATTAAGTAGCATTGAAGTAATACATTGATCTATGATGTTTTATTGTATCATCCGCCATATAAAATCTACAATCTCACATTTATATAGCGTTTTAAAAGAAGGGCAAAAGGAACTACTTATTATACGGTCTACTTTCTAATGGAACAGGCAGATTTTTTTTTCCGGCTATTTACCCGTTGTTATGCCTATAATATTTTAAAATACACAATGCAGCAAAAAATCGTGTTGGTTCCTCAGCTAATAGCACCATAAAATGGCTACAATTGTGTGCAAAACATTTTATTTACAAAGATTGACCCCCTATTACCTTGTAAATTCTGCAGGGAATCGCTAAGATTTGTTTATACTTCATTTTTATTCCTTACTGACTGATGTTATATGAATAATTATAAATTGGCCCCTGGTTTTAAAACGACGCCTCTCAGAAATGTTAAAATGACACCCACCCTTAGATATGATATGAAATGTTCACAACTGGTTTTTATACACGTCTTTTTGGAAAAGCCAGCTTGTCTCTTTGATTGCCTCCCACCAGCTGGTGGCGGCTATTCCTTTTTATACAGGTATTATCTGAATATCGGTATAGCTTGTATTAGTGATGCTTCATATGCAGACGATTTTTGCCCGATAAATCAGTCCATGTTGATTATACTATCCAATACACAGTTCGATCATGTATCTCTATCCCTAGTACACTAAAAATCAATACCCCGTACACTGATTTACGATGAAAAGCTATCCCCCGTGCAGTTGTATCGCAACATATAACGTCAATTATCTAAAAAGTTTCAAAACTACACCATACTTATTTTTCACACAGATAAAGTTCATATGATAATGAACAAATTTGTAGATTCAAAATTTCGATAAAATACAGAAAAAGCGGAACAAAATAACAAACTACTGGCACAAATATGCATCATTCGTACGTGATCAGGACACTTTGTTTTGATTATTAAAATCAATTAAGAAATATATATGGCACTTTTCATATATTGCAGCTTACTTCAGCAACATTCAGCTTTTTGCTCCCACCGTTGGCTTGTACGAGTACTATACAATAACACAGGACTATAGAAATAAACTTACTTCGATCAGCAAAACATTGTCAAATTTCTGATCACTTTAGCAGCTATATCCGGGTGTACGATCTATCGCCGTGCTAGTGGTTCATGTTACAAAGAAACAAATAAAAGCGCAAGGTAAAAATCCAATTGCTGTCAACTATTTGTTTATGAAATGAAAATTATTTATCAATGTTACCTGTACGAATTTCCAAGTAAATGGGGATATTGTAAGCTGTATACGTTAGTGAGGTCAACTTAATGAAATACACCAGTTAATATAGGAAGCTCTTTCATATACACTTTTGACATATGTTTTATTTTCTAAACAGTTTGCATTAAGTTGCAACAAGATTGTGACGCATATGGATTCATCAACAAGATAATTCGGTTAATTTATATCAGCAAATAATTTGCCTTCTGTTTTCAGGGTATTAGAACATTATACAGATTTGTTATCACATTACTGTGAAACATTGATGATTATTGCTTTCAGAAATAACTCGAATTTATTTTTGCGAGTTTTATCCATTGGGTAGAACCCTCCTTAGGACGAATTGTGTCTCAATTGGATTGTTTCGGTTTTGTTTCGAAGAATACCGATATGTGTCACGTGATCTTCATTTTCCGGTTTCAAAACTTGAGGATCAACTTAAATTATTTTCTCTTCTTTATACGCAATTAATTTGTCGTTGATAATGCCTGGTAGGGGAAAGAGAAAAAGCGTAAGGTTGTGTAGGAAGCACCAGTCAACAGTAAGCGTCGTCGGAGGACGGGCGATAATATGAAAAAGGCACAGCCTAAACGGGGATTTATCCAGCTTCAGTAATAAACTTAAGGATGTTGGCTTGGCAAGTTTTGAAATTTTCAAGTTTAAGAATTTTATTTTTTAAATCATAGATATATTTGACAACAGAATTGTTTCACGTTTTACATTCTAATAGATATGAATATAATGTAGGATTTAAGATGGTAACATATCAAATGTTAAGCTTTTTTTTTTCTTCATATGTTTTACGTCATTTGTGGTCATTTTTGTTGTCAACAAAATATATATGTGTAGCTCAGAGTAAAATTTATCTTTTTGATTAAAAAAAATACGTTTTTTTTTGTTTTTCAATTGTGGGTTGGCTTTGAAAGGACGTAGTACTGAGATTTGTATTGCATTGATACTTAAAGTTTCTTTGGTATCATTTAGATACAAAATTATCAAAAAAAAGTAGGTCATCACACTTTATTTCCACTAGACGTCTTTGAAGATGACATATATTTCTAACTCCAAAATGTCACTAAAAAGAGGGAAAATACAATAGAGTCACTGAACATTTTCACCATTTTATTCATAACATTACATTTATTGAAAAACAAAGATTAATGTTCGATTACCTATATATATGTATATATATATCTTTGAAAACATACACAAACAATTGAATTGAATTGAATGTTGTTCAACGGCTCATCAACACAGTATAGGTTATTTACAGCCGCCCCAGAGAGAGGGGAAGGATACATAGGAATCCGGGAACCGTGCTCTACTCTTATTATCGAATATATTCCTATGGTTCTTTAACGTGCTCGGATGATAGACCGATACACAGGACCGCCCGACGAGGCTAAGGGAAAGTGTCCTGCCCAAGAAAACGCCGACGAAACTCAGTGGCACCACGGAGGATTGAACCCGGGGCCTCCGATTACAAATCTGCAGCGCTTCCGACTGCGCCACGTCAGTCATCCTCATTCGTCTTTTACTTTAAAAAGCAAACATATATGGACAGTACCCCACCTTTTTCTTTAGCAAAAAATAAATAAATTCAAGATAAAAAAAAGTATGTTATAATGCTCAACGTTTGTTAAAACTTGTATATGACAAGGTACTATGACATTTCTTTCAAAACAAGTAAATATATATAGATCTAGGTTCTAATCATTTTTTTTATTACAATTTCTATAAATTACACATAATTTGGAGTTGCATGTAGTTTGCCATTTTCGCTGTAAAAATACTGTAAACACAATTTTGCTGACATGGAGATCGAATGTAATCTACTTTTATATATCTATTTCCGTAAAATATCCAAATGTGTAATTGAGGATATTGCACTCATCTTTCTTTTTACGTAAGAAAAGGACAGAGATTCACATGCACGTGTTTTAGGATGAAAATTAAAATAAAAAATAATTGAAATAAAAGTTCCTCATTTCAGATAAGTTCGGAATCAATCTAGATGTTGCGAAGGTGCATGAACGTAGGTAATCGGATGCAATTGTCAGATTATTAACGATGTCGCACCTTACAAAGTGAACTACGTAATGCTTAACAGTGTTAGGAAAAGCCCAAGGTTTTATGGTTTTAGTTTTCTTTTTTTTAAACTTTATTGTGTACGAAACAACAAATCTAATACACCCATACCAACGTCTAGTTTGTAATTTTATGCGCATGACCTGGGAAAGATTGGTTTACGTTGTACAATGATGCATTAGATCGAATTTCTAAGAACACGTTAGGATTTTGTTAAGTACTTTAGTACTTTGAATTATTGCAGCTTTCGATGTTCCGAATTGTAAAATATGCCAACTAAAATTATTTCGGCATTATATTTTACTAGCACCACAAACATCACCACAAATGCTTTTGCAAAAGACTCTTTTGAAATATTTAATGTTAACGCTAGTGAAGTACCGATTATTCGATTGTTTTAAACCCATCATCGGTTTGTTAGGCATCCGATGAAGATCATCATAAAGCCTGTAATCGATCATCGGTTAAAAGTAAACGCGCATCATTTTACATACACTTTATACAAATAAACACATTTATATCAGTTAGAATACGTTTGCCGAAAAAATACAGACTTTCATGGCATCAAAACTCAGGACATACACATGATATACTTCGTATACGGGTAAGTATTATCGAGGTAATTTAAAAAGATCCATATTTCATTTCATGCAAACATATATTTAAAGCATAATTCTGCATCTTGATCGCGGGAAGTAGGTAACTAGTAATCTAGAAGATAAGCACACGTGTAGAATGTGTGCATGCTAAACTGTTCATGTCTCAAACCCAAAGCACAAAGTTATAATGTGACATAAAAAAATAAGGTTGTAATTTATTCGATAAATTTGAATTAAAACTCTCTGCGTTTGTTTTCATTACAAAATGCTAGGTTTAACTGTAACAAATAATAAAATATTATTAAACTTGTTTGCCAGGTTTGCATGTGAAAAGCCTTATCATAAAAGTGCTTCGGTTGTAGAATATGTATTTCTCAACTAATTTTCTAATTATAAACTGTGTTTTAAATTCTTATTTAGTTAAAAAAAAAAAATAGTAATATATAATGTACTTGTATTGTCAAAATTATTAATGGAAATGCTGAAAACTGGAGCCATTAGGGTTTGTTCTCGGTTATCATGACTAATCTAAATCAAAGACCAAAATTCACTTTAGAAGATTCCGTCAATTAATTTTCTTTTTTTTTCATTTTATTCCTTAAAAAAATCTAGTATATAATTTAATACCATATTCTGTTTCCACGACTCCTGATACTTACGCAAGACCTGAGTAGTAGAGTAAACGAGTTTTTTAAAACCCAAATTATTGAAAAACTTCTGTTTAGTCATATTTATCGATTAATGGTAACTGGCGAGACAATTGGCCAATATTGATTCATCCTCTCCAATTGCGGAAATTAACGGAGAGTTCCGATATCTTTGATCGTACATAGTCGGCCAATTCCGTCATTCTTCGGGATAGCGAGATGTTGCGAATGGTACCCAGACAAGGGACATCGCCGAAGAGGCCCGAAGTGAATTTACCATGCCTATCAGCGGAAGTAGAGACTGGTTTCCCGTTCCTTAAGCTCGACTCTCATATACTTGGCCGAAATCGGAAACCAAAGGGATACTTTTTTTCAAACTCATAGTATGTGGACAAAAGTTGATACTGTTAAGGGGATTTTCATCCCTGGCGCGAAGCGCCAGTGATAAATCCCCTATCAACGTTGTGCCGCAATATGACGAGGATGATGAAGCGGATGGAGACGAGTCACACGATATTTGGATGCCATCATCATCACGTGATCATCACGTGGTCTTGCGTAAAATGTATTCATACGCTGTATTGTTCTCCTAGAATAGTGTATTGAGATTTGTAATCAGTTAATTTTATAATTGATTTCTCTTGCAACACCATCAAACGCATATTTTCCATCTTGCTTGGATTTATATATTTAAATAGACATGGCCTTTATAGTCTTCATATAATATTTAATAAGTTTGGTCAGTAATGGTTATCGCATAAGCTACTATCCTTTGTAAAAAGTTGTTGCTGCCCATTCTCCGGAATAAGAATTTTAGCTTACTTTTTAGTACGCTGTGTAGTATTCTTAAGTTTTTACCTCCCATGCTATGAAGGCAAAATGACTGATTCGGTAGTAAAATAATCCTGAATACTTGTGCCAATCGTG
This sequence comes from Cyrtodaria siliqua, assembly GCA_037043455.1. Taxonomy (NCBI): domain Eukaryota; kingdom Metazoa; phylum Mollusca; class Bivalvia; order Adapedonta; family Hiatellidae; genus Cyrtodaria; species Cyrtodaria siliqua. The sequence goes on along the minus strand of JAWPHD010014229.1, from coordinate 56,699 downwards.
TTTTCGAAACCGAATGCAAATCAACATGATCTGACTGGGTATTTATGATGTCACTTGATCCCGAGTGACTATTTTTAAACCGGATCTATTCGGACACTCCGGATTTAGAATAAGTTCCATTATATTTCATCCACATTTGTAAAGGATTGTTAGCTCAGTCGGGAGAGCGGCAGTCCCAGAAAATTATAAAACTAGCGGCGTGGGTTCGAATCTGAGCAGAATCAATTTTTTTATTCTAATTATGTTTGTTTCTTATGTAAAAAAGTTTTAATTAATGCCCATTGTCTTAAAAGGGGTACATCAGGATTTTTCTAGAAACATCATAAATTATAAAATTGTTCCAGTTCACGATATAAAACACTATCAATCAAAATGTGAAGCTAGAACCTATTTGTTAATGTCTAAAGTTTCAGAACACCATATAGCTAGGGTGGAATCGCACGTAATATGCTGAAATTAACCCTGGTACGTCACCTAAGATAGCACGTATTACTGTGCAGAATGAATTTCTTTGCAAATAAAAGATTTTGTAGGCTCATTATGTTTTGGTCATGTAGAATAAAAAATATTAATATTTGTCAATTTTAAATCGGACACCATAAAAAGCCTGATGTACTCCTTTTAAGACTTAAGTCGGAAAACAAACTCTGTGTTTGTGTGTGTGTGTAAGATTTTTACGACTTTTATCTATACGTCAATTTAGTAGAGGTAGAGGTAGACCTCATCTGTTTTGAAATAAACAGTCCTGCCGCGCGTTAGTGAGTAGCTGTCAAACAATCTTTAATGTGCAAACGTGGAACAAGCGGGACTCGAACGTATGACTGTAGCATTGAGAGATATACATTACACAAACAAGAGTAGATCTAAACACAAATATGTTACCTTTTATTACAATTTTCAAATTACATGCAAAACTGATTGAATTATATTCTGTTAAGGCCAAAACACAAATATGTTTAAAAACAAAACAAAGCAACAAAACAATGAAGGGGTAAACATTTGTTGTGTCGGGGGTAAAAACGGCGATTCGGTTGGGTGACAGGAAACAAAACACTTTCTTGTTTAGGCCTAAGGTGGTAAACGGAATTTACCGTGACTTTGGTGATTATTGTCAACAAACGATTTGTCGACTTACTAAAAAATCCACGTAAAAATTACAATTAGGGATATGAATCGTGAAATTCTCAGTAGCGTTTATTAGGCCAAAAGGCCCGGGCCTTCACATCATGTTCACATACATGGTTGAAAAATATAACAACGAAATAATTGTGTATGCACATCATGTTCACTCCGAGTTGTGAGATTAAATCTCAACGGTATCCCGAGAACAGTGTACTCCGAGTTGTGAGAATGAACTACAACGGTATCTATTTCGAGTTTTGAGAATAAATAACAACGGTATCCCGAGACCAGGGATACTCCGAGTTTTGAGATTAAAATCAAATGAGCACAACGATTTATAAGTTATGTTTTGTGTATGTGTAGTCTGTATGTCTCTATTACAAGTTGTGTGTAAAACATATGTTCTTTTAGTTGAAGGTCACACTTTTTGGAACAAGGAAACTTCAGGGAGAATTTGTCACTTTACAGTGAAATTCCATGTTTAAATTTGTATATTATAAGTGTCTGTGCAGCGGGGGATATGGCTGTCTTTCAGACTACACTCGTCTTCATTTGATTTTAATCATACTTGCATAAATGCAAGGTTGTTTCCTATTTTAATTCAGCTATGTTGGTCAAAGGGTCTATGGATTGCCTCCCCTTGAATTGGCAAAACTAGCTGTCTTGACCTTTTTGACGCTATATTCATTTCTATTGACTCAAACTTTGACAGGTGATAACATCTGTGAAGATATGGTTCAGATATCATGAAGCGTTTCGGAGATTAATTTTTATTATAATTTTTATTATAACCAATCATTCTTTTTGTTCCCTTCTTTATCCCTGTGTATACCTTACCTTATCTTGTTTTAATCGCTTTACTTCCAGATACATTAAACAATGCATTGATGTATTATTACATGCAATGATGTATTATTATTTAGAAGAGTTGACACATGTTCAGTCCATCCATGTCATGCGTGATTGGAAAGAAACCTTCCATTACATGGATGCACAAATCATAGTTCACCATGCTCTCAGTACCTTTGGTACTTTGATTATGAATTTGGGTGGAAATGATCTTACAGGTTTGAGCAATTTGTGAATATTTCGCCTTATAAGACTTGCAGTAACGTACATACGGTCTGTTTACCCAGACACTATTTTCATTTGGATAGACATTCTCCAGCGAATCCAGTGGGGGACTGAATCTGCAGCAATAGAAGCTAAACGGCGTAGAGTTAACCGCCTCGGTCGACACATTGTTTCCGCGGATCCACTTGGGGGTGTCTGGCTATAGACATTGATTGGCAAACGAGGGGTTTCTATCGGGATGATGGTATTCACCTGTCCGCTGTCGGCCTTGACATGTATTTGGATGGTCTGAGGGAATCTATAGATTCTATCAAAACTGTAATTTTGGATTATCTAGTCGAATTGTGTGGGATTAACTGTCGTACGAAAATGTATCTGTGGCGGAAAATTCTAGCGGCCGAGGGTCGATCGTGCGCACACCTACATTTTTGTCCTAAAGGAACAATACCAATGGAAAACCGAAGAGGACAAATTGGTTGAAAAAGGGGAAATACATATTCATTCAAAATTGTGTTGTAATAGCGCAGTTGCTTCCCTTGCTCTGCGATTGGTACTTGAGAACTGCGTTCTTGCTCGGAAAAGTGCCATTTCCAAGTTTCATTTTGGTACGCTGCGGCCGTTGTACTTATCCATCTCTTTTATTTTGTGGTATATAACTTGAAAATCTAGTCGTATTGAAAAATAACAATCTAGTCAATAGAGTCAGTTGTTGTTTCTTTTATTTAGCCAAAGAAATTGTTTCAATAAGAGAGTCATAAAATAATAACTTTTCATAGATATCTGGAAGGTACACAGGATAAATGTTGTGACATGTATTTTTCAGTTTAAAATAATATACCTGTGCCACATATGAAATGTATACATATGTATTTCATATGAAACTATTATGCATACAATTTATTTACATTTTTTTTTATAATATTGTAGAAAATGGTTTAACAACCTGTTTTAAGTTTTAATATTTTTTTGATTAATAACATAAATGTTATGTATAACATATGTATTACTTTCATATGAAATACATATGTACATATGCATCACATATGTAAAACATCTTAAGTTCATGCCTAGATATTTTTCCTGTGTATATGTCTATAACATTTTAAAGACAACACATATGTATTATGGACATCAAACATGTTGACAACTTCAGTATCCCATGTCGTTGTCTTTTTTAAAAAACGAAAGTCGGCTGTTTTCGGGGGTTGTCAAACACAAAGTTAATGTTTTTATTGCTTTTAAAAGGATGTATGTCTCTAAAACAAACGGATTTTAATACCTTGTATAATTATTTCCCACAAAGTCACAAAATTGAGGTATGTGTTAATAGTGCTATCAAATTTAAGAGGGAGCGGGTGTCAGATTTGATTTCAGATACTTATGCTCTGTTCATTAATATGTTCTGAATATGACATTGAAGTAGACACGTGGTTAGCATACTCGCCTCTCGTACTGGAGGCCACAGGTTTGATTACCGCAACCTGCAATACCTTAATTAGGCAATATACAGTAAAAGTGTGTACTTAGAAATACTGCAAACACAGTTAGTGCATTACAATACGAATGCCAAGAGTTATACTGGGATATTGTATTCTTCTTTTGTTAACACCACCATGCTGATGACACTCTGGTGTTATGACGAGTATGGTGGTAACAAGAACATATTCTTCGACTTAACATAGCTTCAAAAACAGAACCATCGATTTGGCATACTAGATAGATACGATTTAACATGATAAACCGCAAAGCAGTTCCATATTCCACTTGCATTTTAAAAGTTGTTATCACATAACTTACGGTGTGGGAATTTAATAACACCATCCTATATTTTGAATATACAACAAGTTATATAACTATGCAATAAGCCTAGTACGCGCTTTCAAAAAACATCGATAATGACTATGATCAAAATCCCTCGTTTTATGTCGGTTTCGCTTGTTAAAGCGACAGGCAAAATGCATTAAAAAAGTCGATATGTGAGTTTTGTGATAAATAGAATCTAACATTCGTTCTCATTCATTATTGAATTTATTAAACTCGTTAGCAAAAATGATATAATGCTCGGCAAGAGCCTCGCACTATATCATTTTGCCAACTCGTTTATTAAATTCAATAATGAATGCGTAGTTTTTGTCAACTTTTACACGTGCAAGCAAAACTAATATGGAACGATACTTTATTTACTTTTACAAACGACTTGAAATATATACATGCATTATATACTAGAACAGTCCAGGCTACACCGATAAGATATATACACTTTAAGGCGCTACTTACATTATTGTACACTTTCGAAAGTTATTATAATTAACGTACTAAAATATACTAGTTTATCAGAGTCGTATAGTCAGTTTCATTGTAAAAATTTCGATTAATACAATATCGAAGTTAAAAAAAAGATAACACAGTACAGTATTGGAATCTATATTATATCATGTTTTAATTAATCAAAATATATAATCGAAAACCTATGAGTTTACTATATATTTGATATAAACCTAATTGTTATAAACCAGAACGCTTGTTTAAAAAATGTTAGGGGTATTCACGGATATTGAACGATTTACTGATTTTAACATACATTATTTAACTAGAGAAGGTTTCTTTATTTGTATGTATGGTGGTTTACGTCATTTGCTACACATGTAAGGTTATATATGATGGGCGAGTTTATTGTGGTCGAGGTAGACCACCCAGTTTTCCTGGGTAGAACCAGTCATGTACACCTCCCGCCATCCGTAAGAATCGACACTTCTTCACTTACAAGTCGAGCTCCCAGTGGGATTCGAACCCGCAGCAGTGAGAGACGAGAAGGTTTACACCGCAACGTCGTTAACCTCCCGGCCACGGAGACTCTAACTAAAGAAAGTAGTTAACACCAGTGGCATATCTTTCCCAGGAAAACTACACGTTATCTCTATTTAATACGTTTTCTATTTAAATCACATTAATAAAGCTAATCCTAGTGTATGTTTGTAATTATTTTAATGTATATTTATATACGAACTATGATCCTGTCCGAACGGTTGTCATATCCGAACTGTGTGCAGGTTTATAGGTATCCTGCTTGGGATAATGTAGTTGGCACCCGAGGGGTCTGCGAGGGGTCTGATGTCGGCATTTTTGCATTTTAGCCGGAGACAAAGTCTTGGCTAAAGTCTTGGCTTAAATGCTGACTCCGACGGAGATACTGTGTTATCACAACCTTTAGTGATTGTTTTGTGTTGTTTTTTTGTTTTTTGTTGTGTTTTGGTTTAGGTTTTCCTCTTACTATTTTATAATTGAACCTACATTACTATAAAGATTATGAACTTTGGATGCATGTTTTACCAAAAGGTGAAATATACCGATTTTTATATAATCATTTTGTTATCATAAGCTAGCATTTATAGCAGAGGAAAACATTTCATGTGCAATAACAATCTTAAGTGTAGCAAAAACCTCTCTCACATGGAGGGAAATCCTTTCTATGGAGGAAACCCCTATCTCACATGGATGAGAACATTTGTCACATAGCCGGGAATGAGGGAGATCAGAACAATGGGGGACCTCAGTAACCTGTGAATTATTTCCCTTACAGCCTTGCCATCAGTCACAACCTGGTCTCAATAAATCATCTCATTTTTGTTTATCACCATATAACTTTAAGATTATCCGTTTTTTTCAATTCGATTGTGTATAAATATAACAATTTTAAACCAATTTTCATAAAAAAGAATACTTAAAATGGCATTTTATTTGAATATAACTTAAACGTCTTAAACAAATTTAACCAAAAAACTGAGCTTGCAAGCGTTCATAATTAATATGCATATTGAGGTGTAACACGCCCATTGATTTTGCATTGAGTTTTGTATGAATTAAAATTTAAAGGCCATGTTGTCATTCATATCTAGGCCGAAATTAAAAATGAATAACTTACATTCTCATCACAAATGACCCTTATGATGCATATGATGCCAAACAATCCACAGAAAAGTGGGTGTCATGTACCTTCTAAGAAAGAACTTGTCTCATGAATGAATGCTCCCTTTAAAAACATGAAAACTGAGATGCCAAAATAGTGTATTCATACACTCACTTCCATAAAAAAAATCTAATTTCACAATTTTAACATGACAATGCTTGAAAAATGTAACAAATAGATCAACAATGTGATATATACCAACAATGGCACTTTAAATTAGTTAAAATGCCTTTTTTTACAAAAATTACTTATTTACTGACCGCCATTATGCGACTACCCAAAACGGACACCATCAGGTGGACACTTCCTGTGATGCAATGGGTGTGCTACACCTTGATATAGAGAAACAAAAATAAAAGTAGACGTGAACCAAATGGTAATTTGGAGAGAGTTATCAGGGGAGACAAGACAGCAATGTTTCCTCATTGACACAGTGTGTCCCATTTTCCACATGTGTACTGCTTAACCTTATAGGAATACTGTTTTCGGATATAAACATTGTGCATAATGTGTCATGTAAAAAGAGTTATCATGACCCAAATGATTTGCTTAAAATTACTAAATGGACTTAAAGATTGGTTAAAGTGTTACTCATTTACATTAATTTAATAAATGGAACCGATGGCAATGCGGACATGTTCGGTCGGTTTATTTTACGTGTATCGTCGTATCAATTATTGTTTCGAACTATATTACACTTTACATACCAATTGAACTTATTCTGCCAAGTAATTGAGTACCTTCTTTGTGGCTTTCTAGACTATTTTTTTTTTTCGTATTTATATACACGAGCATTTTTGTGTTTTATTTATATTGCCTATTAATGCTGCCTTGTTGGTTAGAGAATAGTTCATGGCGTGGATTTCTTTATTTACACTGTCCCGTTTTATTGGGTTGACAGTAGGGTAAGTGTGAGGTTTGGTGCACCCTAGAACCTGGTTTAAACCCCCAGCGACCTTTTTTGCCTCTGACCGTTCCAAGGCGGTAGCCCTATGGTCAACCCTTTTGTGTTTGGCCTTTTATTCATCTTTAAATTTGTTCTTTGTTTCTGTGTGTGTTTGTGGTTGACAGTCGTCCTTGAATGCTGCTTTTCCTGTCCGATTTTTATATCTATATTTTCTCAAGAACAGACTCAATAAAACCGAGTCTACTGCTGTTCTCTCTTATATGAGTTTGTTGCTTCCAAAGTATCTCATTTTCCATATTTATTGACATTCACACTAGCATTTGTTTAGTGCTCTGTAGCGGCCGTAAAAGTCGCCCCGATTACAAATCAATAGTGTTATTACTTACTGATCCTTTGGAATCATCAAAAAAGTATGAAAAGAGAAATTTGGAAATCGTCGAACACGATAAATACAAAAAGGTTGCAGCCTCGGTTTGATTGAGTCAGTGCTTGCTACCGTTCATGCCCTCTAGCTCCATGTAATGGTTCAGTAGATCTCAATTTTTAAAAAGTCAATAATACAGACATTTAAGTCATCTCGAATATGGTATGCATATGGCGGTTAAACATGGAGTCTTGAATCAAGCCCACTTGTTGTGGCTTTAATGTAGAATATACCGGTGCTAGAGGGCGTGAGAAGTGCTCATTATATTGCCTCTCAGGTACAGAATCAATACAACCGAGTCTGCTACCTTTATCTCTTCTTTGTGTTTGTTGCTTCCAATGGATCTCCTTTTCAGTATATAGTTTACAGAGACTGTATTACGTAGATATTTGATAAGATAGCGTGCGTGTTTAACATCTCACCAATGATACAACAGTAAATTATTGTATACTTTGACATTGTCCCGTTTACTTTGTGAACGTTTACGAGGACTGACATTGAACGTAAATAACTAAAGAAACAGCAGCATGCCTATGCTAGTGTTCTAGTGTCACTCACCTACTGGTTTTAACGCTAATGAATGGTAAAACAGTGTCATACAATCGCTGGACGTGTTTAATGATGTCAACCGATGTCAACAACATACGTCGATTGTTTTGCGCCAAACAGTGTCCGAGACACATACATAATATAATTATAAGGTGACTTATAGGTCCGTTGGGCCGGGTGTTTCTCTATGCATTTGTATTAAATGTTTGTTATTTGCGTATACACATGTCACTATAATAAAATATTTACTTACTTACTTACATACAATACACGATTCTTATACAAATAATTACAGGTATGCACTTACATTTGCATCATTTATAAGCATTAAATCATGTTGTCTTATCAATCTTCGGTAACTTATATTAATCAAAGCACTGAAAGTGCTGAATGCGACGGTGTTTGTGTAACGGACAAAATCTGAATAAGATGAACATGCAATAAATAACAAAGTGCAGGAAAAATGAATAGAGATGGGGAAAAATAGCGCCCGACGCGAGTTGTTGTTGCCATTTTTGCATCTTGTCAATTGGTATAGCGTTCAGATCCGGAATGCCCCTCTACCTTTCTGTTCTTGCGCAACTAGGCTCTGAACTCTACAATCTTTGAAAGTTTTGATCGAATCCGATCTTAAATACAGGAGATATAACCATAACAAGAATTCTATATATGCTATGTTCCAACACAATAACAATCCCGTGGTGTCTAAACATTTTTCTTCATTTCGTCTTATCATTAATAATAATTTACTGACATCGTGAATCATTAAACAACTTTCATCAAAATAGTTGTAGCTATATACAATTATACATAACAAAGCAATAATCATGTTGTTTTCACGTTCTACCAGTAATTCGCCATAAAAATAAAAATAGTTCTCAAAAATGCGTATAAATATAATTTTGCTCTTTTATTTTTTTTCGATATATTGTCATTTGGAATATTATTGTTTTCCTATTACATACATTGCTCATCTTAGTTTAAGTCAGTGCTTCTCATTACATTTTGAATTTCAGTTCATGCAAACCAGGAGGCACTTTTTATCTTCGCGGAGGCATATAATTTGAATGCCACTTATTTATTTAGCTCAGAAATCTGACCAGCCTTCAATTATACCATTCCCTTAACATTGCAGAGGGGAGTTTGCTCCCCGCCCCAAAAATCTTCATAACGCATATCAGAACTCTCCATAACATATGTACAAGTCTAGAAAAAAGGATGGAATGATATGATCGTATTATTTGTTCGCTTCTTAGTAATCATAAGATATCTAACCAGAATGCTAAATATTAGGAAAATTCGGATAATTTAATCAGCATTGAAGCATTAAATTACTCTGCACAGCCAAATATGCTCACACTGCTGACTACGCTATTGATAATCGTCTTGAAATGCAACATTTACTATGTTGCAATTGTTGAAGAAAAACCTATTAATATTCTTTACGATTGAAGGGGACTTTATATTTTATAATTGAGGTTAATAAAAACATAACCACTGATTGTATTATTTACAACATTTCTAAGATAAAAGTCCAACATTGAATAAATATAGGTAAAATACTAATGCATTGAACAATGCAGTTTTTTTAATGGTTCATCTACACATTATATTGGGTTATTGCGCCAGAGAATATATCAAAGTAATCCAGTTGCGCCTGGGATTTTCGCCACCGCGGTCTTTATTGCCCTGACAAATGGTGGAAGGTATTAGGAATACTTAGGAACACAGCGGGTTTGATCTCGGAACGATTGCGTGTGAAGCGGACGCTCTACCGATATCGTCATAAAAGCTAGCTATGCGGCGAGTGTGTGTGTGTGTGTGTGTAGTTCTGAGGTTTATAGTCCCTCCACCAACAAACACGACAAGAGATTCCTTGCCGCGACGGGCACAATATAGTCTGGACTGTTCTAGATGAATGTGTTGGTTGATCTGGTGCTGCTGCTGTTGTCTGTATGTCGGAGATTGTCGCTTTCGCTCTGTGGTTTTCGCTGTGGTGGTGAGGTGGGGGATCTGGACGACGTCTAGGAGGTGCTGTCTACATCCGCTACTGGAAACGATCCCCTTTAAGGACCACACCCATCACAATATGATCCCTGCGCCGCACACACCGCCTGAAGTCTGAGTCTCCCTTAAGTCTTCAGAAGTGTGTGAAAACCTTCGTCGAATGTGGGCTTCTGCTTCAACGTGATGACCGGCGGTTATGGTTGAATATGTGGTCCGTTTCAGCTTCAGCCCGTGGACATTTCCGACTTCAGGGTTCTGGAGACATCAGATGGCGTGTGCTGTGATGGGACGCAGGAGACACCTTCACTCTCGGTCAACTGACGTTCAGTCTGCCCAGTCCCTGAGAGTGAAAATTCTCAAATTCTCGGCATCCTGAACGTCAGCAGTGCCCAGGCAGCGACGTGGACGCGGTGAAGGTAACAGCTGGGCTATGCGGCGAGATAGTAGTAACGCGCTTATTAACCTGTCCTTGCATATACGGCCGAGTCCTACTACAATTGTAATAAAATGCAACGTATATAGAAGAGCAGCATTTTGGCATTATGATGAAAGAAGAATTTACTAACATTTCATATTACACATACAGCAGCTGCCTTTCTGTTACCGCATTCGTGGTATAATTCTTTCTAAATACAAACTTCATGATTTTAGACACGCACAATTAGCTTAATTAATAGTTTAATAACTGGCACTAATCTCTGAATTATGTTGTTCAAAACAACTAATTGCAGATTTGTGTATGTAGTATTAAATCATTAGTCTTTTTAACTGACATAATCACGTATTGATTAACATTTTTAACTGACTATACGATATATTCAGATCATATGATCATGTTTCTTCAGTGTTTGGGATGAAACTTCGGCGTTTGTGAATAGTTCTTAAATTTGGTCTGAGTTGAAGCTTTCAAATAAAACACTCGTGTTTCACGCACGAGCTCATTGTTTAATAGTTATAGTTCATACTACAGTATAAGTTGTTTGTACATGCTGAGGTTTAATATAGGTGGCTTTGAAGTAGAATACCGCTTAAGCCGGTGTTCAATATAGGCGACTTTGAAATAGAATACCGCTTAAGCTGGAGTTAGGGGCCATGAGAGGTGTTGCTTCTTACATTACTTCTCATGAACAGACTCAATAAAATCGAGTCTTCTGCTTTATCCTCTTAATTGTGTTTGTTGCTCCCAAAGGATCACCTTTATCAGTATTTATTAACATTCACACTATCAGATTCAAACAAAAGTTTCAATATAAGTGTCTTTATGTGCATTCAATTTCAATCACCTTTATCAGTATTTATTCACATTCACACTATCAGGTTCGAACAAAAGTTTCAATATAAGTGTCTATATGTGCATTCAATTTCAATTAATCACCTCTTTGCTCTTGCTCAGCTACTTTCATTTTTGATGCAGCATATGTCATGTCTACTGATGATGAAATGGTGCGGACGCGTTTATTTACCCTCGCTGTATTGTACTTTGCATTTTAGAGATCTAGACCTAGGTCTTAAAAAAAGAGTATGATAATGGACCTTTGGAAACGGCCGAGCACGACACATACGAACTATTGCAGTCTCGGTTTGATTGAGACTGTTCATGAGAGGTAGTGAAATATGCTAGCTACCGCTCACGCCCTCTAGCCCCGGGTTGAGCAGAACTCAATATTAATAAAATCAATAGTACAAAAGTTTAACCATCCCGAGTCTGTTCTTAAGAGAAATACTCGTTTTAAATTAGGCATTTCTATAAGTATCCAAATTCGGTTCAACTTGGAATAGAACTCACGGTACATGAAGTACTAAGATACTTTCTTAACAGCCTCACTATATCTAAATGATGATAAAATAAACAGTTCCATTCTCTACTTACCTTATAATGGGCGAGACATAGAATAATTGATTTGGTAAGCCTTGTAGAAATATATGCGTATTCTATCAGATTCGTCGTAAGACCACCATGCTCGACTGGTAATGATACGTCGTACTACTGAATGATTGGATTGTGGGCAGCTCCAGATGCATTTGAACTGGGTTTTATGATTATCTCACGCGGTATACACGTGTCATGTCAATTACACATACGTGTATCTGTATGTGTATCTACGAGTTATTTCCATTAGAATTCTCAGACATATTAGAAGACTCAGGCTTACCTTTGCATTCACGTTGTAAAGATATGCCAATGAAACAAAAGCTGAACTATACTAGCAAATAAAGTCGAACATAAAATGTAGCATTCCAGGACGACAGTCGATCAAAATCATACCTTGTACAACATTAAAGAGGCTCTACCTATATCTTTTTGTCCACCAATTGATATAAACTTTACTTAATTATAAAGAGGACTATAAAAAAGGTAAATGGCAATAATTTCACCCAATGTAATATTCGTTTTGCTGGGGAAAAACAGGATTGAAAAGATCGGATTTTTGAAATTGTATTCGTATTTGTTTTAGACAAGCCGATTGCGGAGATTTTCCGATCTTATTCGTTTACAATCGGAACTACCTCGTTTGATTAGCGAAGAGTTCCGATCGATTCGTTTGCTATCGGAACTGCGCCGAATAGTTTGTAATCGCATTGCGCATGTCCGAGAAAATCGTAAAAACTCGTAGTTCTCCGGCAGGAATAAACGGCTGGGCAGCATTTTATTCAAGATATTGTTTTGATCATAATTAATAATTTACAGAACTGGAATACGAACCATGTTTCTCCTTAGAATACTCATAAAATAGCTTTGTATACATATAAATGCAGTAATATTGAGTATTTAATATTTTACATTAAAAATCGCGTAGATATAGGTAGTGCCTTTTTAATTACAAGTACAAAAACGAGACAAGGTATATACATCACAAACTTAAAAGGGTTACCGCCATGGAACGGTTAGTGGCAAAAGGGCCGCTGCCTGTTTTAACCAGGTTCCAGGGTCCACCAGACCTCACTCTTACCCTATTGTCATCCCAGTGAAACGCGACAGGGTAAATAAAGAAACCTCCGAATCTAACAAAACAGACAGCATTATTATGCAATATAAATATGACACAAAGATGTTCATTTATACATAAATATGACACAAAGATGTTCATTTATACATAAATATGACACAAAGATGTTCATTTATACATAAATATGACACAAAGATGTTCATTTATACATAAATATGACACAAAGATGTTCATTTATACATAAATATGACACAAAGATGTTCATTTATACATAAATATGACACAAAGATGTTCATTTATACATAAATATGACACAAAGATGTTCATTTATACATAAATATGACATTTATACATAAATATGACACAAAGATGTTCATTTATATATAAATATGACACAAAGATGTTCATTTATACATAAATATGACACAAAGATGTTCATTTATACATAAATATGACACAAAGATGTTCATTTATACATAAATATGACACAAAGATGTTCATTTATACATAAATATGACACAAAGATGTTCATTTATACATAAATATGACACAAAGATGTTCATTTATACATAAATATGACACAAAGATGTTCATTTATATATAAATATGACACAAAGATGTTCATTTATATATAAATATGACACAAAGATGTTCATTTATACATAAATATGACACAAAGATGTTCATTTATATATAAATATGACACAAAGATGTTCATTTATACATAAATATGACACAAAGATGTTCATTTATATATAAATATGACACAAAGATGTTCATTTATATATAAATATGACACAAAGATGTTCATTTATACATAAATATGACACAAAGATGTTCATTTATATATAAATATGACACAAAGATGTTCATTTATACATAAATATGACACAAAGATGTTCATTTATACATAAATATAAAACAAAACCATACAGCAAGTAATCAATGACTTGACAGAATCCAGAGTAACAAGAGATTAAACCATTTAGGGCACGCAAAACAAGATTAGAGACAAGCTTTACCGTCACTTCAGGATTTAGGCAGATGTCACCATATGGAACACAATATGCGTCTTTTAATGCACATGTGAGATCTGCATTGTTCAAAAAGTAATTTTCGAAAAGGAACAACATGTTCAATACTATATAATTTTATTTCAGTCGAAAAATAAGCAACAATTACGAAATTTAGCCACAAATATTTTCAAACGATTTGAAGAAAGAAACATTATTATCTCTGTAAACTCCCAATAACAAATATGGCTATGTTTTTTAATTTTTAACACGTTTCTTGCACCTTGTTGGTCATAAATCACAGAGAAAATGTTAAACACTAGTATTATAGTACTTAAACTAATACTAAAATACGTGGTACCAATGACATGTGCAAGAATGCATATATCCATATTGTTTATTCATCAAAGAAAACCTGATATATTACTGAATACTTTTATTTTAATAAATTGAACATGAGTGTTTCCAAACTTGTATTAGCTAGATATTAATTCCGTTTCACCTAATATTAAAACCGCTATTGTGGCCTGTTGTATGTATGATGTCAGTGGTGGACTCTGTTACAGATTAATTGTTCTTAAGATAATGATAATAAATTAATGCCCTCATACATTTATGACCGTTAAATAAGTTACATACGGTCGACTCAGTATATATGCTGGTTATCAGTGGATCAAATGTAAACAAGTTGGCCTTTGTTCAGTACATTTTAACTTATGTTAAGTTCACATCAATCTTATATGGAAACATTATCAGTGGTGATGTTCCAGTACCTATATCTAATAGAAACGTACTGAAATTGAACAGGTCAGATCTTTATATGCATTGTCATAACACGATGTTGTTTGAGTTTCAGGACAACAACAACTCTAATATGGACTTCAAATTTGTCCTAACTTGCCCTTTTAAATTAATAAATATTTTCATTTGAACACTTATGCTAACGTATTAAAAATACAGTAATTGTACCTCTAACATACATAATACTTACTTATAACATACACATGTAATCAAATGTTGTTTAAAGGCTAATCAGCAAATTACATGATATTTAGAACCGTCACAATGAGAGAGGAATTTTTCATAGGAACCGAGAGAGTCTGATCTAAGCTTACTATACAATAGATTTGTATGATCCTTGACAGTTTCTCGGGTGATAGTATTCATATTTTTAACCGGAGGCCCCGTGTTCAATCTTCCGTGGTGCCATTGAGTTTCGTCGGTGTGTTCTTGGGCAAGACACATTCCCTTAGCCTCGTCCGGGGGTATCCTTCCCCTCTCTCTGGGGCGGCTCTAAATAACCTGATGAGCCGTTAAACACCATTTAATTCATACACGGTTAGTCAGTTTTACGCTTGAACCCGGTCCCTTCGATTTAAAGTCTTCCTATCGTAACCCTGATTCTTTCCAAATATAAAAGTAATTTAAGAACTCTTCTGCGACAAGGACTATCACAGCCTGACTTCTATGGTGACGTGATTAACATACTTCGTAAGATCCTTGGTCATGATCACTTTCATACTTTCTTTGTTAAACTTGTTAAAAGGTTTATCAAAAGAGGTTATGACCATATCATTTTGCAACGCACTGCATGCTTGGTAGTGAACCAAATTACAGTTCGCCTCTATGCTTTCCTCTTTGATTGTGCGATGACCGGACAGGCTGTGGACCCTATGATGAGGCCTAAAGCCCAAAAGGACGGTGACGGTTGATGTTTGTCTGCAGTCTTGTCTTGTAGTGCCCTCAATTGTTTATTCTCTTGTTGCTCTGGCTTCTGCCAAGTCACTGAGTACATTCTTGGTGGCTTTCTAGCCTATTGTTTTTTTGTATTTATATATATACACGAGCATCTTTGTGTTTTACTTATATTGCCTATTAATGCTACCTTGTTGGTTAGAGAATAGTTCACGGCGGGGATTTCTTTATTTACATTGTCCCGTTTTATTGGGTTGACAGTAGGGTAAGTGTGAGGTTTGGTGCATCCTAAAACCTGGTTTAAACCCCAGCGGCCTTTTTTGCCACTGACCGTTCCAATGCGGTAGCCCTATTGTCAACCCTTTTGTGTTTGTGATGTTTTATTTGGACTTTTCTTCATCTTTAAATTTGTTCTTTGTTTCTCTGTGTGTTTGTTGTCGTCCTTGAATGCTGCTTTTCCTGTTCGATTTTTATATCTATATTTCCGTGCTATCCACTGGGTCACGCCAATCCCCGCTCTGTAAATGAAGTCAATGCATGACTAAGGGAATAAGACGCCCACCAATAATGACTGAAAACCGACCACTTTGTGTTAATATAATTTTACAGCATTTAAACAGTTCTAATGACCCTCTGCACATATCTTTCCTAAACATAACTCCAAAATCTAAGAAAAAGTAACCATCTGAAATGTATATGTTCATAGGACAATCGCGTCATATTGAAATAATGAACATGCTACATTGTTTGATATGTGTCATCTTCACTGTGGTATATTTTTATTCGTACTATGTTATCATCTGCAGAGGTACTAGCGACAGCAACAAGAACAATATCAACTATACTTTTCATGGTCCCATTCGATAAAACGGGATATCTAGCCACAAAGGAGCACCAATGGTTGATCAGCTTCTTCATCGTTTGAGAAGGACTGACAGTTTACAGGTGCATGTGATCCCCTTGATCTGCCCACTTCAGTGATTTCTGATCTGTTCTACACAAAAATACAGTGATACAAAGCTGTACACACAAACAGTTAGTAATATACAAACACAATTTCCTTTTTATTATTTATATAATAAATATTAATTATTGAACAAATGCAAGTTATATAGAAAAACTAACGGGGCGCCGCGAGCTTTTAAAAAATCAAGTCAATAAAGTATACCATCACTCAACAAGCAGTGACGAGACCGATTTGGAATCAGCTGTATTCGTATGTTGAGCACATATTTATAGACTGTATCCCTGAAATTTACATTCAATTCTTGTAGTAAAAAACAGTTAGAACCAGTTCTACACTTTCTACGCGCATGCGCAGATCATAATTTGTAGACTGTATCCCTAAAATTGATACGTAATTCAAGTAGTAAAATTCCTGTATGCCAATTTGACTGCGTCCCGTTATTCTTACTAAAATAAATTTGTTTTATGAACAGTAAAATGACGTTGATACACAGTCCAACACCCATAGCAGCTTTCTGAGTCCGCAATAAATATAGCCGGGGCCTTGAGGCTCGGGCAATAATAGTACATTCTGCGTTGTCGTCTTACACATTAAGTATATATATACCGCCTTCGTGCCATTCTCGTTCCTAACTCCAAATGCCCTGACACATGTCTTATCATTGCTATCAATAATGTATCTGTGATGCCACATGAACTTTCACACTTCTAGAGTTCTCAAGACAGACAGGTGTCGTCATGCCTAGAGGTAGTACGATTTTACCTTAGTTTTAAAGTTTAAAATGGGAATCTGATTAAATAATGAATCATTTACTTAAACGGATAACATTCAACAATAAGTCAAACACAGTATATGGTTTTAATTTTGTGAAACATGTCGAAACAATTTTATTATTTTTAGATAACTCTTACAACTTCAATGACTTGTTATTGTTTTAATAATGTAATACAGCGTAGTATGTTTAATAAAGTTTATAAGATGTTGTATTCATCTTGAAGGTGTTGGGTTTGCGGTTGTTCTGCTGGCCGTGTTTTGGATCAACAGTACAGGTATGATATACAATATTACCTATTCAGCATGATACATATATTAATATGTAGTCAATATAAGGAATGCTTGGCGAAGTGTAAAATATATAAAAGTGTGTAAAGCATAGTCCAAACTGGCAATCGAGCTTGTATACCTTAGAGATTGTCCCTATAAAAATGCATTAGGTGTTTACGTTGTCTAACACATAGTGTAAAATACAATATAGCAATATGTCAATGTTTATGAACAGTATAGGGCGGAGCAAAATGGAGGACCTGTACGTTTTCGATGAGGATTTGACCTTTAGTGTTAGTGTCGTGTAATTGAATCGTATGTCTTAAAAAACATACATTCATTTTCCAAATATAATATATTTACATTGACTTGATACTTTCTGTTGAAAAGAACTAGCGTCTAATTTCGAATGAATTTCACTTGTTTAAAGGCGTAGCTTAATGTGCACGCGTCCGGTGTGGTAGGTGGAGCTAACTGTACACGTATCCGCTGTATCTCAATAAAAATGGTCATTCTGCAGTCTGACTGACGATGTTTTTTGCTTGTACGTATTTATCATTTCGAACCTATCAAGGCACGTTATTGTTGATACTATAACAACGGAAAAATAATGAAAATAAATAAAGATATTAAGAAAATGATGAATGGTACGTCTGAAAGTATCGTATGATATGCAATGCAACTACTTTGGGCTAAATATTTTACTGTGTGCAGACACAGTGTTCGGTTCTCATTTGCATAATTTATGTAATACAAAAGTGTATTACGGTAAGTTATAACACTTATACAACTGGATGTATAGGATTTTATTAAGTACTTCGAATTAGTGAAGCTTTCGATGTTCCTAATTCTAAAATATGCCAGTTAAAATTATTTTGACATCATGTTTCACTAGTATTTCCACTACAAATGCGTTTGCAAAAGAAATTTTCGAAATATTTAATGTTAACGCTGAATTAGAGTTACTTGAATTTCAAACAATATTTCAATTTAAAGGGAGGTAATTTAAGATTATCCTTATTTCATTTTTTTATAGACGGAACATCTGCGATAAATGGGTCAAATTTTTATGTTTGTTTCTATTATTTCATACCAATTTTAAGAATTTTATATCTTTAAGCGATCTTTGACTCATGTTATGTGTTTTATCAGTACATTTCATGTTTTCATATACAGGGAGGGTAACTCTCAACAGATATAACAATTTAAACAAAAAATAAATGTTTTACAAACTATGGGTCAAAACAAAATACTTATCATATATCTATTCTAAAATATATTTAAAATAAGAAAATTAGTTAAGATACAAAAGTTGATACTTAGCAATTTTGTTCAGTGTATTTCATTAACAATAATTAGTATGGGTGTAATCGTATTTGGATTTACGCCATTATTCTTTCAGACCTTCTCCAGCCCTTTAATACACTCCCAGAAGCCATGTTATGTGTACAACTTCTATTTATTTCAGAATCCTTGGAATGTTTCTCTTGTTCCAATATTCAAAATACATCGGACTGTTTAGCTGTAGCGAAGTGTTCGGTCGATGAGGTAAGTTTAAAGGGACACATGGCAATCTTGAGTTTTATTCAAACATTAAAATGTGCTCCTCAATTTAATTATCCTGCGTTATTTTGACTTTAAAACTGCTTATATATAATTAAATAAAAAATTGAGATTTCAACTTTCTTCACTATTTTACCAAATTTTTAAATATATTACTGGTGCAATATTATACAAAGTTAGTAATATGCAAAAATAATTTGCTTTTAACTATTCTAACAATTAATATTAATGATTGAACAAATGCAAGTTAAGAGGAAAACTAACGGGACGCCGTGAGTTTTTAAAAAATCAAGATTGCCGTGTGTCCCTTTAATGGCACCAAAGTGGAGAAGAACTATATAAGGTTGTTATTTTCGTTCCAAGCATGTATCAAAATATTTGTGTTGTATTTCTTCTAATAATACCAGGGGCGTACCTGGAGCATTTTGAAATGTACGCCAGATATGAGAAGCGTAGCTGCGAACCGAGCAGCGACGCTGCGAGTGGGGGGTAGCTGTGGGAGGGGGACACCCGCCGGTGGGGATTTGGCGGGCCTCCCACAAGAACATTTTGAAAATTAAGAGGCAAATGATGCGTTCTCAAGCTATATTTCAGCGTTTATGGCATATTTGGAACTTTTAATTTTTCACAATTGCTGACGCATTGGCGTACGTGCGTTTGCCTGGATACGCGCCTGAATACATTAAAATATATAAACACATGTTTAAACTAATGGGATACCATTTATTGACTTTGCCATTTATACAAAGTTCATTAGCCGGGATTATAAACTATTTGTCTCATCGTTTACCTTGATATCTTTCTATTCTAGCAACGTTGTTTTTATAATGCCATACACTTTTAAAAGACTTGGCTTTAAATATATGCCATTTGTTACTTATATCTCAATGTTTGCATGTTGCATGTTTATTATTCATTTGGCCTGAAGAACTGTTAACATTATATGTAAACATGTTTATCATTTATGCAAATTATTTATGCCAATTCATTTATGATGGAATTTGGACTGTTCTCATTGGACTTTTGTTTGTGGGGAAGCTTTTGGAACAATCTTTGGCAGTATATAAAACAGACTATGGGAGCAGCTCAGCAGTTCAGAAGTTTAGTATTCAGTAAAAAGTTAATTTTGAATTGGATGCTTTTTAAAATATAAAATACATGTGTGGGGGATTTACTTATTATTGTGCTCATTCATAATAACAGTGAAATTGGATATTTGAACATTAATTTGGACTGAAAGGAAAATTAACATTTGGATTAAAAAGACACTTACTTTTTTGGATTAAAGAGACATTTGTTAATGTGAATTAAAGGAACATTGTATACTTTTATTTGGACTTAATTCAAAAACTGGATATTAATGAAAAACTGGATTTGTGTATTCTCTAAGTGAATATTTTATGTTAATAAATTTGTTAATTATATTTTTTGTGTTGCTGGTTTTGTTTCTTTTCTCGTTACATTTAAAACTTGTAACACAGTCATCTTATCATAATAATGTACTGTGGGTGTTATTGTAACATTGATTTTTCTTCTTTGTTTTATATAGCCTATGAAATGATATATGTCAAGACACAAAAACTGCTATTTTTTCTACTTACTCAATTTTAAAACACATATCAAGTAAACGATCTAGTTTCTCAGTACAACAGAAAAATTCAACAATTAAACTTAGGGGTCATGTATCATGCTCTGTTGAATGACTTCACTTTCTAGTTTGACACGTCACGGATCGATTTATCTCAGTTCTAAATTTACAGCTTCTCTATATATGTCAAATGTCTCAAAAACACACTAAGAAATGTTCCTAATACATTATTCGGATGAATTAACGCTTAACATGACAACAAGCAATCACAAATGTGCATTTTGAATCACCTATAAGACATGGAAACGTGGTTTTCTAAGCACTGTTTGACTCGACACTTCGGAGGCACAAATCTAATGGTGCAAGCCTTTATCGTATAACCAACAAAGACAGTTTCAGAAGACAAATTAGTTGATGTGATCATGTTGTTTTCCAAAATTATACGAAGCATCCTGATTATAAATTGGAGTAACTGATATGCAGTTTGTCTTACATTTTAACAATCATGTCCGATACACATTGTGTATTACGATAGCTGCATACGTTTGGTATGCTTGTTCATAGTTTAACATGTGTAATACTTGTTTGTGAACATGTTTTAACTTTCAGCAATGTTTCACGGAGGCTAGGGGTGCGGGGAACAGCACAGTATTCACATTAGGATGCAAAGGCCACGCAGTAAGTTAAATTAAATTTTTAACGATAACACGCTGCATTCATTGTACTTGCTTGGATGTAAGAAAATTAATCGATACGATTTCAATATGAGTTAGGACTAACAATAGTCCAGTGTAGTATCAATATACGATTACGGTCAACAAATCACCGCGTTAGAAGTCGCAAATCATAACGCATCATTCGGGTATGATTGCAAGTGCCATACTTGTTATTTAGCGAAATACGTATTTATGTTCTGGTGTATTGTGTGTTTTAGTCGAGATATATTGTTGTTGCTATACGTTTGACATATTCAATCATTCCCCACGTGTTATGAGTATTAATATACGCACATAAATGACACAATGAGTACCATATATACAGTAACAACTATTTAATAAGTAATAACAAAAACATTATGAATGTGATTTCGTTTCTTTTTATAATTTTGTTTAATTTTAGACTAATTTGGGTGAACCTGGCGGATTTTAAAATAAGATGTTATTTAGTTCTGCGTATTGTCAGTACTATTCGTCAACTTTAATTTTATTAATGTTTCATCAGTTAAAAAATATCGGTATTTTATTTTAAGCTATGCCTGGGATCGACAACACAGATTCCGATATCTATTGTCGGGAGGCAGGTTAGGGAAAGAAAACAATCGACAGGCTGTCAGCAATGTTGCGGTACAGATTACTGTAACAAAAAGATATGCACTCACTCAACGGAAAGTAAGAATGACAGCAATTATAGTAAATGTCAAACATACCACACAGTACAATATGTCATTTAAAAAGCAATACACCTACTTCTAAATTATCCATATACTCATTACTACTGACGACATGGAGAATCGCTCCAAACTATACATATATATATAGTGTACCATTGTATTGCCTGATAACAAGAGTGCTCACACATTTTTTAGCTTCGACTTGATTAACGGATAAATATAATCTTAAACAAAACTGGTGTTATATTATTTACACCTCGTCTCGTCAAATATTCTGACGACTAGCTAAGGTCTGAATAATGCTATTGTTGTATACAAATTGTTCACTAACTTGTTATTCTGAGTAATGTTTATTGTGGATGCGATCTGTTATTCATTCCGATCTTTGGAGATCGCTGAGCCCGATGTTTATATACAGATATCGGAGGTTAATTCTCAAATAAGGCTCTGAGTATTGCTTAATTACCCTTGGATATGATGTCTGATGGTGTCGACTTCATAACCTCTGCTTCGAAGGTTCCGTGTTCAAAGTCATATGCATACCATCTTCCGAATGGCTTAAATGTTCATACTATTGACATTTTAAAGATATCTTAAGTTCTGCTTAACCCCTTGGTTAGAGCGTAGAGGGCGTGAACGGTAGTTAGAAAACATGTTTACTTCCGTTTATTGACAGTCTCAATCAACCCGAGATTGCAATATGTTTTCATACTTTCATACTCTTTTCATAAATGGGGACAAACAAGTGTGTTGCTGATCTATAAGGCAGTTTGTTCAGTCCTATATTTCAGTTATAACAAGCACCACCGGGCAATGTATGGACGATCCCGATTATAACTGTGAATTAATTAGCGGAACGTTTAACATTTGTGGAGACGTGCATCACGCAAAGACCGTGTGCCGCAAATGGTGCGGTCTCTGCACGCTTGGTAACTACTTTTATTTACTTGTTTTTTTTATTATTATTATTTGACATGCATTATATCACAATATACACATTAGAAACCAGAGTAAGGTATTTTACTTCGAATAAATCGACTTAAACCGTGTGCAAGCAGTCTACTATCTAAACGTTTAGAATATGCATCAATAGTATGGGACAATTGTACTAACTATGAAAAAGATACTTTAGAAAGAATACAATATGATGCAGCAAGAGTAGTTACTGGTCTCACACGTTCTGTTTCTATTGACAATTTACTGAACGAAATCGGGTGGGTATCACTTGCAAATCGAAGAACTATCCAAAAATTAATTTTGGTTTATAAAGAAAAACATGGCGACTTACCACTATATTTAAACGAATTAATTCCTTCCTTAGTTAATGAAATAAATCCCTATAACCTACGAAATAATAATGACTTTGTCACCCCTGTCACGCCGTACGGAGATTTATTCTAGATCGACAATACCATCATCTTTAAAACTTTGGAACGAGTTAGACACGACAATTCGCGACTCCACAACACTTTCAATATTTAAAACCAAACTTAAGACGCGTTTCAAACCCCCCGTTGTACCTAAGTTCTTCTTGTATGGTGACAGGTATCTAACAGTTATTCATGCACGTATTGGAAACAAGTGTAGTAATTTAAATGCAGATCTTTATAACAATCATTTACGGGATACACCTCGTTGTGTCTGTGGAAATGATTATGAAGATGCCGAACATTTCTTTTTCAAGTGTGAACTTTTTACAAATCAGCGAATTCAATTATTTGTGAATAAGCGTATTAATCATCCGATAAGTACCCATAAACTATTATACGGCATTGAAAACTTAAACGATGAACAAAATCAAACCATTTTCTTTGAGGTTCAACAATTCATAAAACAGACGAAACGTTTTCAAAGCTAATAGAATTGATTTCTTTCCTCTACTGTCGTATTTTTGATATGTTCTTTGAGAGCTTTTACGGAATGATGGGTGGCTCGGCGGTATGGCGGTAGGGTATGGGACACGGGAGGCTTATCATTTGTGGAGTGGTTTTTGATGAACGATATTTTATTTGGTATGTTGTAGTTCTTTTTTTTTTTCTTTTCGATTACTATTGTTAAAACATTATTTCTTTGCTTTGTTTAACTAGATATTGATATAACCATTTTGTTGAACCCTGCCTATTTGGAAAGGACCGTAACTGATGTTGTGATAACTCGTGGTCCAATCCATTTGTAAATGTTATTTATTATTGTAATTTTTATATCACATGTATTTATGTAAATAACATCTAGCAATAAAATATTATTAAATTAAATTAAATCTAAACGTGCGTGTGTTAGAGTCTCTGCCCGACGGGGACTACCGCCCGACCGGGACACGCCAAGCCTCCACCTATGGAGACTAAACCTTCAGACTATCTCGCTCTGAATCTCAATGTCATCTGAACTCTCAAATGCTGGCTCACGCCACATATGTATATCATCATGATGACCCAGATATTGACGGCCACGTGGACTTACGTATATTACACATGACTATTAAAACCGGTTTAAAGCTGTCCAAACTAGCCTAAAAGTAAAAATCACAGCATTTTGTAGCAAACAAGATAATTAACTTTCTTTCCAGACTGCAGGATACATGGTTCTTATATAAGCCTCATATTGTTCAGAAACAACGTTTCTGTTGAATTCACCTGAACAAAAATATACAAGCATACATGATTGAAGCGTATAACCTGATACAAATTATACAAAATAAAGATTATATTTCTGAATGGCACTCCTTATTCCAACTTATTTAACATATTTCACACTTAAATATGTAACGTAATGTTATAACACTATAAGACAAATAATAGTGTTTATTAGGTAAAAGTGTATTTGGGTTAATCCAAAAGTGTGTAGCGTTTTGTATGAAACTGTTAACATCCACCTGCTATAAATTTCACAATACGCTCTTTTATTCATACTCGTTTATTTGCAAACCGCTTACAAGGTGTTCGTGATACCAAATCAAGGAACACTAAGTGATATGTCGACGTTAAAGGGACTGGCGATGATTTGGAAGAAGTATGGGTGTCAAGCCAAATACGAATGCAACCATCTTTATATTTTTCAGTTCTATGAGCATTTTACATTAAACTAGTCCCGTAAACCGTCTGATTTAGTTATTGTTAAATACTAGTCCCGTGATCCGTCTGATTTAATTATTGTTAAATAAGTTTGACGCTTGACGAATCAGCTAGTTTGTATCGTAAAAATCATTAAATATAATTCATATGCACTTAAAGGCTCTAATAAATTATTGCCTTGTGGTCAATGTACACTTTAATTGAATTATATGTACAATCGTTAGAAATATAGATCCTATATACATCAATATTTTTGATATAGGAATAACAAATGGCAGAGTCGTCGAGTTTTCCTGATTTATACATCTGCATTTACAATAATTAAACCAGAAGTCGCATGCCTGCTCAGTTTAATGCATATGACACCGAAGCACACTATGATGGTTTAATTTTTAATTTGAATGGACACCAATTTTCTCAAGCCCCTTTAAACTCACGTTTAGTTTACTTAGTATTGAGAATTGGAGTGCTATACACTGGGCGGCATATATTTCAGCGAAACTCGGAGAAATCAGAACAAAATTGCTTTTTTTTGTAAGTTTTCTGAAAATATTTAAACTCATATTTTAATTTCTGATATGACAACATGTCTTTGTACAGAGCATAGTATGATACAAACCAAACAGCGTCGACTTGAACGCACATCAAACATTGTGGTTTCATTCTTTACAGTTGATGGCAGTTGGTCCAGTTGGAGTACTTGGAGCAACTGTGACGTCACATGTGGCAATGGAAGTACTTCACGTACACGGAAGTGCGATAACCCCGCCCCCTCTTCTGGAGGACTACCTTGTGCGGGTGACGATATTGCAAATGCTGCATGCCAGTATAACGCGTGCCCTGGTAAATAATTAGCAATTTTTTTCAGGACTTATACACTTTACAATACAGCTACGTAACGATACAAGTATGAAGAAGAAGAAGAATAAGAAGAAGAAGAAGAAAAAGAAGAAGAAGAATAGTAGTAGTAGTAGTAGTAGTAGTAGTAGTAGTAGTAGTAGTAGTAGTAGTAGTAGTAGCAGCAGCAGCAACAGCAGCAGCAGTAGCAGCAACAGCAGCAGCAGCAGAAGCAGCAGTAATACAGTGTGGTTTCCGTTAACCATTTGTTAAATTAGTTTGTTTGTTTGTATGGTAGTTTACGTCATGTTCAACACATGTAAGGTTATATATATGACGGTCGATTTTTTTGTAGTGGAAGCAGACCACCCACTTTTCCTGGGTAAAGCCAGAACTGTACACCTCCCGCCATCCGTAAGGATCGACACTTCCTCACTTACAAGTCGAACTCAAAGTGGGATTTGAACCCGCAGCGGTGATAGACGAAGGTTTACAACGCATCGTCGTTAACCAATCGGCCACTGAAACTCTTAAGAAAGTTACGACATTTATGTTCCTCAATGTAATCAGGAAACTGGTACTTCACTTATTTTTCTTGACGAAAACTATTGTGTATATAGTATATTAGTCTAATTACACCAGGGTCCAAATGATCAGTACATGAAAAATGCTTATTAATAAATGCAGACAATTCTTTTTGTTTTGCGTTTGTGTGATCAAGACTGATTCAGGACGTTTCGGCACCAAACCATTTCGACACCTAAACGAATCGGCACCTGGACGTTTCGGCATCAAACCATTTCGGCATCTATTTTAATTTTTACCCTAGACGTTTCGGCACCCATTTATATTTGAGTATTATAATGAAGTAAAGAAGTAAAGAAATTAAATATTTTCTATAAGATCACTTGTAATTCATTTAAAATGCACAGTTGATTGCCTTAACGGAAACTCCGAAGCGGATTTGAGCCTGAATACAACTAAAACATGAACATAAATAGGGCCCATATGATAATCACTTGTAAAAAATAAGTAAATATGACTTTTATATTATATTGTAGCATGGTCACTGAAATTCCCTTTGTAATAACACAGGTGTAAATCGTTTAATTGAAAATACTTGAATATGTTCCCTTTAACATGTATAATAATGTATACCGAAGACCAAATAAAAACTTATCTGTATTCGTACAGTATCTTTTAATTCTTCACTTTATCTTCCTGTCATCTCCATATAGACGACTGCAGGTATAAGACTTGAACCAAGCCTCCACAAACTAACCCATTATTAAAAATTGTCTACACATAACGCATGCGTTATACTTTTCTTGTTACAGTTCACGGTGGGTGGAGCATTTGGTCTGAATGGGGGAGTTGCTCCGTAACTTGCGGCGTGGGTCTTAATAGAAGAGACCGAAGTTGCTCCAATCCCTACCCAGACATTAATGGTACACCTTGCTTTGGAGATGCGAGGGATGACCGCGTCTGTTTTGTTAGAGCATGTGCAGGTATAGATATGTTTTACAGATGTATTAGCTAAACATTCATATTCACTATGCGTTTATAAAGGGGCCAGTTTTAGTACAGTAACGAATAATGTATCGTAAATAATTCGTTGATTTTGTGCTTATATTATCATCGATTTAACATAAAATATTTATACAACTTCCTTACATAATGCTTAGCAATATATTAGTGTGCTTTAGCAGGTACATAAAATGATAGCCAATATTGAATGATATCACTTAAACTTGTTTAATGCACTAAACTTTTGAAACTACTAGTATTCATTAATTTAGGAGTTACATTCATTTACACGTTGCAGTCTTTTTATATTAAAAACTAAACAACCTTCACTTGTTGGAACCTTATATCGTTAGTTTGTAGTGCATTTGATTTGGTCCTGTCATTTGATTTGGTCCTGTATGAACAAGTAGCATTGTGAAGTGCGGAAGTAGTCGTTGATAGAAAGACATATATTGAAAGGAAAAAGAAACGCATACTCACAAAATTGCCTATACTACACTATTATACACACCTAATTTCACGTAATTATTCCAGATGTATCTCAACGAGTTTTGTACAAAAAGGAGGTACAACTAATTACAGAAACAACAACTCTGCCATGTAGTAGACCTTTTAATCAAAGTATACTTTGTTACACGAAATGCATACATGTCGAAGTTTCGCTTGAAAAAGTCAAGCCATTTCAGTATAATAGATTGCAACATTAAAGCGGAAGTTTGCTTACCTGATTGAGCCAAATGCGCATAAAGTGGTAACCATTGTTGTGTTCGGTGATGTTTAAATTTTCTTTCTTTTACCCTGTACCATTCGATTAGCAGTAGCATATTAAACATACAATTTATAGCGGATATACTAATGCGTTAATTAAGAAAATCGGTAGTAGTTGTTGACTTTTATGCTAACACAAATTATTAAAAAACCGTTGTAGAGAAAATATTATATCGCCGAGTTTATTTTACAAATCCACCTATATTTATTTTACATATTCATCAAAATAAATCCGTAAGGTCTTGCAAGTATAAACTAAGGATTAAGTCATATTTTGTATTTCCAGACGGAGGTTGGTCCACGTGGTCAGATTGGGGAAATTGCAGCGCTACGTGTAACGGTGGTATACGAGCACGTACACGGCTCTGCGATAATCCTTCGCCATCTCAGTTTGGTCGCGACTGCGCAGGAAATAATGAAAATATAGAAATGTGCAACACCGTTGAATGTCCAGGTACATCTTTTTTATTATCTGCAATTCATTGTCGTAGACGTGTGTTTAAAGAGACGCCCGGGGCGTCTTGGCTATTTTCAACCCTAACCCTAAACCCTAACCCTAACCCTAACCCTAACCCTGACTGTCCTCCTTGAATGCTACTTTCCCTGTCCGATCTTTTTATATTTCTTTCAAGTCATTATTAATAGATATGTAAAAAGTTCCAATCAAATTGTGCTTGCATTTGATTAAGTTTGGTTGTATTGCACAAATAATATATATTTAAACATGTGGTAGAATAGCAAATATTAATTGCAAAATCCAATTTGTATAACCTTTTATATAAATATAAAAAAGTCAAAATGGCACTGGATTAATAAATCAAGGTGTTAAATTTAATAATCCAGAGAATATTTCTCGAAATTCTTGCAATTGTAAAGTCAAAAATTTCACACCTGACCATTTCTTCAACCAATACATGCTCACTAAAAGGCAGAGTCCACTATAGGGAGAATAAATAAACGCATATAAACACGAAGATTTGATGAATACTTCAAAAATTTCATGTGTCCTTTTAATTATATTCTTCTTAACGTGACGTTAATTATAGTGATTGTGAAATTCATTGATGCATTTATAGCTGCAAACATTAATCAACTGTTTTAACCTAAGAAAGATTGGTATGAGCTTGATACTAACTACATGCATGTCGTCGGAAAGACATAAAATACGACTATATGCAGTATTTATTGTTAAATACGTTTGATTTACCCTGTAAGGTACATACAAGAATTGTATGTTTTTCCTACTGTTCTGATTTGAAACTTAATTATGTTATACGTCTACATGCATTCGATACAGCCTGCGGGGCATACTGATTTGAGCTTGTCCGTCCAGGCGTTTGCAGATCAAACTCTTGTGTCTTTAACTCCTCATTCATTTTAAGGTGAATTGTTTAAATATTGTGCATGCATGATTTTTTTGATTTTTTTTATTTAAAAAAAAAGGAATTCTGAAGCTTCCACATGATATTCATAAAGAAAATATATATATTCATAGTATTTATGCAAAATGTGGATAGTCATATTCGATAATGCTGTAATACCTTTTGTTCTTATTTTGTTTAAATGTACCAAGTATCTTATTTTAAATAAAAGCATACACATATAAATATGTAATTATTATGTTACTCTGAAAACAGATTACTGGAAAAAGGAAATGTTAATTCGCCTTCATGTTTTTTCTATAATAAACACGCATCAGTATATGTTCAACTATATTTGAGTATTTTGCTCAAAATCATAACAAATTTATTATTTCCAGACAGATTATATGTTTCTGACCATTACGTGGCCCGAGTATTAACTTTCATACCCCATCCAACCCCTTCTCCAAGAAACAAAATCGGGGTTGGCTGGGGTATGAAATAAAACCTTAATTTTGGCTTAGAAAGTTTGCATATTGTAAAATAAATATTAATAGTTAATTTTAAACAGGTTATCACGTTTTTTCAGTAAAAAATGTATTTAAACGTGTTTTACTGTCGAAATATCCGTTATAAAATCCTGCCAATATAAGTTTTCCCATCGCTTAATGGAATTAAGGCGGGACCACGTAATGCAAAGTGTCAAAGTTGTATTACATGTATACCTGATGTATTCTGCAAGGTCTAACCAAAACAGTTTTACAACTTCATAATTCCAAAACAGGTGATGAATGGTTTCAGGTAAAATATTGCAAAAGCTGCAAACATTGTTATCTAAGATATTCATTTTAGTCAATAGATAGTTAGTAGCCAGAATTCTGTGGTTGATTCTATGTTGTTACCAAAGTAGTTTAGGGTATTTTGTTATTTTGAACGGTATTACCCCCAGTGGCCTTTGTTGCCACTGACCGTTCCAAGGCGGTAGCCCGATTGTCAACCCTTTTGTGTTTGTGATGTCGATTGCATTTTTTGTTGCTTTTGCCTTCCCGTTTGTCTGTTTGCGTGTTTGTTTTTGTGTTTTACGGTTGACTGTCGTCCTTGAATGCTGCTTTCCCTGTCCGATATTTTTATCTTTTTTTGTCTATTTGGGAGCTGAAGACAGGATAATAGCGAGGATTGTGCGCATATAAAATTGATTCAAGCTAACCAGTAGGCCTTATTGCATACTGACCGTTCCAAGTCGGTAACCCTGTCTTCACCACCCTTTCTGTTGTTTTTTGTCTCTTTCATTGTATAATCAAGGCCTTGTTTGCAGTGCAGTGCGGACCTACGAAGTCATTGCGTTCGGACGCTGTGGTTTCTATAGGACCCAATATCTCATTTTGCATGAATTGATTCAAATTTATAATTTGGTACAGTTGTAACTGCATTTTCCCACTTTATTAACGACTTAGAGTAAATGTATTTTGTAATGAACAGATCATAAGTGAGTCTACATTCTTTACTATGTTTTTTATTGGTGATATGGAAAGAGGGCGTAACGGTATGTTTGGGCTATTACTGGGTAGATGAGCAAAATTCAAGTTAGCCAAATAGTTTCTTATAGCAGTAATAAGACCTTCATATTCTTAGAAATTAGACCTAATATCATACCGATTAGTGAACTCTCTGTAGTTAAAACCGTTCCATTTGTGCTGAAAAAGTCATTAATTAATAACATACCTCCCGTGTACCATCTTCTATATAAAACGCTTGAACCTCCGACCTTAATGTCTGAATTGTGCCATATATACTGAAAGGAAAAACAAACGCATAATGGGTAATCCCGCTATATATTGTATGTTTAATATGCTACTGCTAATCGAATGGTACAGAGCGACATTAGGCCTGTCCTTTCGGAAAGGTTTTAACAGCACCGAACACACCAATGGTTACCCCTTTAAAGTTTCATTATCGACATAATGCGCATTTGGCTCAAGCAGGTGTGCAAACAAAAGGCTTTAAACGTTGCAATCTCTTAACATTAAACACAATACGCAAATGGCTTGAGGACGGTGGGGGCGGGGCTAGGTAGACGTCATCATATGGTCCATAGCCTGTCCGGTCTTCGCACAATTAAAGAGGAAAGCATAGTGGCGAACTGTAAATGGGTCCACCACCAAGCATGCAGTGCTTTGCAAAATTATAGTCATAACCGATTTTGAGAAACCTTTTAACAAGTTTAACAAAGATAGTATGAAAGTGACCATGACCAAGGATTTTACGAAGTTTGTAAATCACATCACCACAGAAGTCAGATTGTTATAGTCATTGTCGCAGAAGAGTTCTTAAATTACTTTTATATTTGGAAAGAAAATCAGGGTTAAGATAATAAAATTTTGCAAACGTTTTACGAAGTTTATGGTAACGATAGCCCTGATGGAGTAGCATTTTAGTTATACAAAGATTACGAATATTAAAGTCCGTAACTCGAGTACAAGCTCTAGAAAAACGAATAAGTTGAGGCACATAGACCCATAAGAAGTTGCTTGGGGAACATCCCCATCTAAATGTGGATAATTAACAATATCAAAATTAAAATCATCTCTCTTGTCATAGATTTTGCTAAGTATTTCACCATCTTCAATAGAGAGATTTAAATCGAGAAAAGAAACGTTATTGTTAGCTTTGTTAAAAAAGTTGTAATATCCAACTTCCTGTGAGCAAATTGTGCTAAAAGCTGAAGGGTTTTAAAGGGACATAATCTTTTTAAGTAATTATCAAACTGGGCTATAGTCAAAGATTATGAAAGGAGAAATCTGGAAATCGTCAAACACGATCAATAAAAAAACTATTGAGTCTCGGTTTGTGACGAAACGTGCTTGCTACCGTACTATGCAGGTATTCAGTTCATATAACATGTATATTTGTGCTGATTAAAAGTTCAGTTTATTCCTGGGTTCTGAAAATACACCTGACTGAATATGCATAAAATGAATTATAAATTGGTAACTCGTAATTTGACGCTCCAGTTTTGGGGTTTGGCCTGGCTGCTTAAAGTCGTTTATAGTGTGTCTATAGAGTTTGAATTCTCACAATATCTACCTCGTCGACAGCAGGTTTAGAAACGGTGTTTTAAAGTATGGCTGTTTTCTGCGGGATAGCTGCTTTAATATGTTGATTTGTCTAACAGAGTACCGTTAAACTTCATCCGCTGACATTCATTTATATTATTAATTAGGGCTTTCCACTTTTCATCGGAAATACATCTTGTCTTCGTTCTACTTCTTCTTCTTCTTCTTCTTGTGACCGCCACTCTTCATGGTAATACTAGTCACAGGGCGTCAACATTTTACATAGTTGTAGAGTTCAGCCTGGAATGGTGTCCCGAACATTTTGACGTCATGACGTCATCCAAGATGGCCGCCAGTGACGTCATAAGGGAAATATTATTATCGCTATATCTCCTTCATTTGCTATCGGATTAAAACGCATTTTTCACAGATTATAGAGACAAGGGTCTAGTTGGGGAAGAATGTAAAAGGGTGTCTCTACGTCATGACCTAATGAGTAAATGACGTCAAAATGTTATTACAATTGTTTTTTTTTACTGATTCCATTTATTAAGGGGGCACTCCACAGTTTAATGTACATTTCTCAATCATCAAACCCATGACAAGCCCTTATCCTGAATCCTTGAGCAAAAATAAATCACATCAACATTGTGTCATACATTTCTTAGAAGACAATACAATTACCCATATTTCCGTACCAAATAAAAAGCAATTTTAGCAATATTTCCAATGTCAATAAATAACAAAAAAGTATTTTCCTACGCATATCAGGGTCACGTCTGCACTCATAATGCTCTTGCATATCAGGAAATGCTAAATTGTACATACCTACTCCGGCGTTTTAAAAAGTTATTCCATTTTGATCAGCCCGTGAGTCAAAATCAGCCATTTTACCTACTTTTTGGACGTTTTTGATAGGTTCACATTTTTCTATTTATAGCCTCCAAATCCCCAAAGAATGCATATTCCAATACACCAAAATAATCTTAGAAGTACTCAAAACTTAAAAAAAACATCAAACATGTGCTTCATAATTATTATAAATACCATCCATGGACCTAAAAGATGCTAAGTTGATTTCTTTCTGATTTACACCATGGACATTCATGCGAAACTGAGGAGTGACCCCTAAGTTGTTTTTCTAAAATATCAATCAGTATACGCTGACAGTTTTAACGTCATGACGTCTTCCACCAGTGGCGACATTAACTAAATATTGTAATCGCTATATCTTCTTTAGTTATGATCGGATTTCGATGAAACTTTTACAGGTTGTAGAGAATAAAGTCTAGTTGTGGATGGACGTCAAAGGTTTTCATGTCGTTATCAAAGATGGCCGCCTTTGATGTCATAGTGAAATCTTGTTATGGCTATATTTTCGATATTTATGATCGGATTTGATCAAAACATTCACTGAATGTACACTTCAGGGTCTGGTTGCGCAAGAACATCTTATGCTATCCCGACGTCTTGACGTTATGACGTCAGTTATGTCAAAATATTAAGAAATTATTTTTTGTCACTGATTGCATTGCATGTTCCAAGTTATTTTATTGATAAATTACATTTAATCGGTGTCATCATCTTAGACAACGCTGACAATTGTGACGTCATGACGTCAAAGCCCGTATTTGATCAGGTTCTGATCAAAATATAGTTTTATGTGCTTCTAATTGCAATCCAGTCAAGATATGTATTTCTCCAACACAGCTAAGCATGTGGCATTCTCGATAACGACGCCTAATCACGAAATGGTCAACGGTGTTCCAATATTCACCAATATCGTCACAAACGTTGGTGGGGGATACGACGCAGCGACAGGAAAGTTCACGTGCCCTTTGGCCGGTCTCTATCATTTTTCGGTGACATTATATTGCAGTGGTTCATCGTATGTACGGTGTGCCCTGACACTTAATGGCAATATAAAGGGTGAATGCCAAGCGTATGCACACCATGACACAGGATCACTTTCAATGTATTTCGTACTTCAAAAAGGTGACGTTGTTAACTTAGGTCATTGTAACAATTGGAATATCGTATCTAATAGTGAATATACTGTATTCAGTGGTGCACTTGTGAACTAATAATAACGGTTATGTTTTATACCGTTCCTTATGATCAGCTTAGTTTAAAATGCATCACCAACAGAAAACTAAATTGATCTTGTTGAAATTCTAGTATCATATTGAAACTTATCGAAACACTTGAAGCGCCGATCTGTTATTCGTCTTTTAAAAACAAACACTGTATGATACTGCATGCACTCGGAAACACTGGTGAGACTCAAAATATAATTGTGTCTGTGTTCATAATTTGTATAACAATTATTCATGTCATGTTAATTATGTTTAAACAGCTCTACAATCTTAATGCTATGAAACAGTACCGACGAGGCATACTCCAAAGTGCATGCATTATTTTCGAATAGATTATTGTATGTCAGTATATTCTCAATTGTATGAGATTCTATCAAATTATGAACAGTGCTACCCTCATGTATATGATGCTATATAAGTGTACGTGTTTATTGATTCTGGCTGTCAAGTTGTTTGTTGATTATATTATAGAAATAGTTGTCGCTGGTTTTACTTCTATTCTTGTTACATGACAGGAATCTTCTACATATAGTTGTGTGCACTCAGATTTCAAGCCTACAATTTGTTTTGTCATATCAGCCTTCTCATTGCCAGAGTTTCACGACATTAACCTGTATGATTTGGGACACTTGTAACTTTAAGCTGTGAGAATGCCTTCCAATAACTCAAAATCACCATAAGGCATATCAAAATATCCATAACACATATCTAAATCTAGCAAAAGGATGGAATATTATACTCGTATACATTATTATTTGTTAAGTCCTTGGTAATGATAACATATCTAACAAGGATGCTAAATATTATGAAAATTCGGATAATGTAATCCGCAATGAAACATTCAGGCGCAGTTGCCTGTTCGTGACTACGCTTTTGATAATCGTTTGAATGCAACATTAACTATAATAATTTATGAGAGTGTCTCTTTAATAATTTAAGGTTACATTTCAACCGGTTCCTAGGGGGCGCTATATACTCGTTTGTACGTGCAAAGAACTTTAATATAAAGTTACAAGACGCAAGCGTAAAAAAAAAAGCTGTTGATAAGTAAATAAACATGATTGTTGGCCTGTGAAGTGATAATGCAAACAATTGTTTTTGTTGTACTTTGAAATAATTATTGAAATTTAGTCAGTATCAAACTGAAATAAATGTTTTTATTGGGATCACTGTTCGTCCGTCGTCCGTTCGTCCGTCCGTCGTCGTCCGACGTCGTTAACATGTACCTCGTTGAGACGATAGGGCCTTCATTTTGCATTAGATCTTTATCAACCTTTACCAGATTTTTAATGTCAATAAACTCGGACAAGTTTGAAAACCAGCCAGATCGGACCAGTAGCAGCGGAGTTAGGGACCTTGATTGAGTTAAAAAAGCTATAGTTGCCTCGTTAAGACGATAGGGCATTCATTTTTCATCCGAATTTTATCACCGTTTACCAGATTGTTAATATCAATGACAGCTCGGAAAAGTTCGAAAACCAGCCTAATCGGATCAGTAACAGCCCTTGAATTCGTTAAAAATGCTATATTTTGGCTCGTGAATATGATAGGGCCTTCATTTTGCATTCGATCTTTACCAACCTTTACCAGATTGTTAATGGCAATAAAAGCTCAAATATGTTCGAAAACCAGCGAGATCGGACCAGTAACAACGGAGTTATGGCCTTTGATTCAGTTCAAAATGCTATAGTTTGCCTTATTAAGACGATAGGGCCTTCATTTTTCATCCGATATTTACCACACTTTACCAGAGTGTTAATATCAATGACAGCTCGGATAAGTTCGAAAACCGGCCTGATCGGACCAGTAACAGCGGAGTTATGGCCCTTGATTTTGTTAAAAATGCTATATTTTGGCTCGTTTATATGATAGGGCCTTCATTTTTCATCTGATCTTTATCAAACTTTACCAGATTGTTAATATCAATGAAATCTCAGAAAATTTCGAAACCAGACAGTTCGGACCAGTAACATGGGTGTTATGGCCTTTGATTTAGTTAAAAATTATATATTTTGCCTCGTTAAGACGATAGGGCCTTCATTTTTTATATATTTTTTTTTTTCATTGATTATTTGTTTTAATTTTTTGATTTTTTTTTTTTTTAATAATTGTTTTTTTTTTAATTACTTCCGTTTCTTCATTTTTTTTCTTAACACAATTTGACGAAGCTTAGCTGGAAGCATTGATATGATTTCTAGTTGTGCCTATTGCGTTGGAGTTACGGCCCATTGAAATTTTTACTTTAGATTTCTTGTCGGCGCTACTCCTCCTAAATGTCTTGTTGGATTTCGACGAAACTTGGCAGAAAGCATCGGTAAGATGTCCAGTTGTGCATATCGCGCTTTTGTTCCCGTTCGCTGATTTTTGACGGAGTTATGGCCTTTTGACATATTTTGTCGGCGCTGCTTCTCCTAAACGTCTTGTTGAAGTCTCAGTATGATGTCTAGTTGTGCAAATCGTGGTATATCAATGAAAACATTGGACTGGTTCGAAAACCAGCTAGATCTTGTTAGTAACGGCAGAGTTATGGCTCTTGATTTGTTGAAAATGCTATATTGTATTTTTCTTTGTTAAATATGTAGCTACTTAATTTTTTTATCTGATCTTTACCAAATTTGTTTAGAATATTAATATAAACCACGACCCGTTTTGATGAAATCTCATTCATAGAAGACAGTGGGACAAATTAGACAATACCCATGCCAGACTAGACACAGTAGACATATTGCATTATTACAAGGTGAGCGATCTAGGGCCATCCTGGCCCTCTTGTTTTTAATTATCAAAAGCAAATAACTTCACAATGAATGCGTCAATATTATTTACCTTGAAACCTGGCCAAGGTTTTATTGATATAATCCTTCAAATGAAAATCGATACAAATTAGAAATCATTTTTTAAAGTGACTGGACAAGATGAAACTGCTTTGTTTTATTAAGTAAAAAGGGGCCTTAAGGATGTTGGCTGGGCAAGTTTTGACATCTTCAAGTCTAAACATTTTATTTTTTAAATCATAGTTTTATTTGACAATATAATTGTTTAATTTTTTCCATTCTAGTAGATATGGATATAATGTAGGATTTAAGATGGTAACATACCAAATTTTAAGCAATTTTTTTTTTTCATATTTTTTCTGTCATTTGTGATCATTTTTTGTTTTCTGCAAAATAGTGGGTATGGGTAGCTCTGAGTAGAATTTATCCTTTTGTATAGAATAAATCAGATATTTGTTTGTCAGTAGTGGAATACATATATAAAAGTAGATACTGAGCTAATTTTATTTTCGATCTCCATGTCATTATTGCGTGTACAGTATTTTACATTGAAAATGTCAAAATAACTCCAAAATGGGTGTAATTTAAAGAATTTTTAATAAAAAATCATAAGAAGCCTGGTGACCTATATATTTTTTTACTTGTTTTGAAAGAAATGACATAGGACCTTGACATATACAAGTTTTAAAAAAGTTGATCATTAGAACATAATTTGTTATCTTGAATTAATTTTTCGGTAAAAACAAAAGTGGGTGGGGTACGGTCCATATATGTTTGCTTTTTATAGTAAAAAGACGAATGAGGATTACAACTGCTTTTGTATGATTTGAAAGATATGTATATATGCAATCGAAAATTAATTGTTGTTTTTTCAATAAACATAATGTTATGAAAACAATTGTGAAAATGTTCATTGACTATATTTTTCCTCTGTTTAGTAAAATTTTGAATATGTGCCTTCTTCAATGATGTCTAGAGGGTCTCATCACTACGTCTTTTCCCAGCCAACCTCCTTAATTTTGTTAAAATAAAAACAAAGATTAATGTAACATGGCTGTTTGTTGTGGTGGTATAACAAATAATGCATGCGTGAAATTTCAATCAATTGTGTAGATTGTGAGATCCAAGCTTATATACAAACTTTAACCGAGGTTAAAAACGTTAACCAAGTTTTTCTAAGTTATAAAGAGGCCATTATTTGGTGTTATTTATTGTAAATAAAACGATTTAACACTAAACTTTCTCGGTATATATTCCTGGATTTATTGGTATTATTCCATGAACATACATATGTGCACTTACTCCATTTTAATACTTGCGGTTTCATTCAGTTTTACTTATACTTTTTCATTATGCTCCGTAAAAAATCCCGGTCGTAAAGATCCCGGAAATATTACTGCATGCTACACTTCATTAGACTGATCTACAAAAACGTCATTTCAGCAAGTAAAACGGTAACCTTTGAACATTACAAAATATGTGTTTATACCAATCAGTTTTTTAGTCGAGTTCACTAGGAATTGAAATTGTAATGCATGCTTATCGTCAACTACATGATTCACAGTCTGTTAACCATAGACAAATTCAAAACCCATATAAGACAGTTGAATAATCGTAATATTACCATAGACAATGCTTACCAGCACTGAGGGGTTCAATATGGGTAAAGTACAGTGGAAAAATATATTTCAAGTAAAAACATATATATATTATGATGAATTATGTAATAACAGTGTGATACAATATACTGAGACATTATTGAAAGAATTGTTATTTACAATTGTTATTTTTAGTTATTTTGTAGTTACGTAAGAAGGTTGGACATAGACTGCGATGAGTTCCAGACAATAAGCAGTGAAAACAAGACTTACAGTGTTTAACCGCACAGTGTTACCATTTGTGGCTCTTAGTGAGAGGTTTATAGCTCTGTGTTCAATTCATATGTTATAAGGTACATTGGACAGGAACTCCAATATTCAAGGAGCAGGAACCGGAATCACCGCCATTGCAATATGTTGTTAATAAATCGAATAAATGTATCCCTGTGCGAATTGACACTCTTTTATTGTTTGTTATTATTTTAGACTGTAACATTTATTGGTATAACTTATTATTTTGGAGAATAGATCATAACTGTTTTATGTTTGTTTGACCAGAACAAATTAAAACATACATTGCAAATATTGAAAAAATTAATCGTTTACGATTGTAGAGTGTTTTAGTTTGTTTATTATATGAGGTTAATAAGAACATAACCACCGATTGGATTCTTTACCACATATTTGAAAGTCGAACACGAAATGTAGCTTTCACAGTCAACCAAAATCACGCATTAACACAATTACAACGTTAAAATACAAGGCATGTGACATCACAAATATAAAAGACAACAGGGCTACAGCATTGGAACGGTCAGTGGCAAAATGGTGCACCAAATCTCATTATTTTATATCATTTTATATACGTAGTTTTTATTGGCTGCAAAGCAGTCACGTGAAAGTCATTAGTATGAACTACTGACTTCTCTTCAATAGTTCTCTTTCGGGTGAATAGTTCTCTTATCGAGTCAATAGTATCTTCCAGATCATTCAAGCGCTTTATTATCAATGTCAAGTATTTACAATAAGCGCTCAATGAACTAAATGTTACAGACAGTATCCCTTTAACTTTGTTCAAGTTTACCAAGTAATAAGACTGTAATAAATATGATAAGAAAAAAAATATATTTTGTTTATTCATATTGTTAAAGAAAACATTGTTTCTATATTAAAAAAAAAAATTATCATGACACACTGTCTTACCTTTTTCTCTATGATTCAATATAATGAAACAACTATCTACTTCTGTTATTGTCAACGGTTAAAACTATTCATCCAAGGGAATGACTATTGACCTCATTCAAGGGAATGACTATTGACTCGAAGCAGTGCACTATTGACCTAGACGCAGTCGAGGTCAATAGTTCACTGCTTCGGGTCATTCCCTTGGATGAATAGTGCACTGCTTCGGTCATTCCCTTGGATGAATAGTTTTAACCATTGACCTCAACAGAAGTAGATAGTTGTATACTATTACCCTATTGTCATCGCTATAAAATGGCACAGTGTAAATAAAGAAATCCCCACCAGGTTATAGGCTCTAACAAACAAGGCAGCATTAAAATGTATTATAATACACCCACACTGTATAGCCTAGTTTAAACTATCTCGTTATATTGAACGATATATCACTGTTATGTTTGCAACGTTAGGAGAATAAGCATTGCGCATTGCGCATTTCGCATTGTAACGTATGCAACGTTAGGAGAGTAAGCAAAGCAATGCGAAAGATTTCAGATTTGTGCGTTATTTTCACATTTTAGGGGTATTAGAATAGAAATAGAACATCGTTTACAGTGAATTATCTATAATATATCACGGTTTGTCGTTCAATTGTAAACAATAATTTCACTCGCACTTCGGGCTCGTGAAATTATTGTTTACAATTGATCTCCAAACTATATTAAACGATAATTCACAGTAAACGATGTTCTATTTCTTAAATATACGCTACTCAGCTTTTTATATATATTTTTGAAAATAACACGAATTCTAAAAACTGGAAATCACCGAAACACATACCAATATTTGTTATCAACAAGGTTTTAGTCAAATCAAGGCAGATTAAGTTTTATAAATCTCTAGCGATATTTATGCGCATTGTTTATTCTGGGAAGTAAGTAACAAACAACTAGTGGGTGTAGTGTCGATATATGCCACAAAGTGACTTTTTATTCACAAGGGTGTGAATATGTTTAAAGTTCAAATAGTATATGTAATATTGCATGAAACATTGTAATATTATGTAACACATATTAATTTCCTTTAATCGCATAATGAAACTGATATAGAATAAAGCACTATAAAATTAGATGTACTAAATATTATTATGCAATATTACGTATAATCTAAGTTGTTACACGATTTGTCGTTAATTGGAAATAACTGTTTTTTATATTAAAAACATTAATGGTGTTTATATAATCTTTAATTAGCTATGGCGATTTTCGCCTAATCATGGAGCTAAGACGTAGAATAAAGTCAATACGAGCGCCATGATATAGTGTGCATTTATATATTTATTATTTTTTGTAGGGTGGTTGGTTGGGGATTGTGGCGGTTTTAGAATTTTCCACTCCGACTGGCTGTTGTAAAACACAGAGCCTGAATGGGATATGTTACAGATAACCCTGGTGATGAACGGGGCCCGCCCCCGCTGTTTTAATAAGCCAATGGTCTTCGTGTTGCGTTATAAACACTGAAGCGCGTAATAGGTTTATAAACCGGGGTCCAGGCCGTACGTACATAATTAATAATTAATTAGCTATGGCGATTTTCGCCACTCTCATCAGACAATTTGACTGATGAAATCGCCATAAGAAAGGGATAGAAACAAAAACAAAACGAATGACCTTGGCATATATCGAACACAAAACAACAAAAGAAAAACAAACCAATTAATTACGCGTATTTTATGCTGATGTTTTAGCGAAATGCACATTATACCTTAACGCGTCTGAACGATCGTATTCATATACATTAAATCACTAAGTAAAAACTAATTCATATACGTTGAACCTCTCGTAAAGTGATATTCCGTCGAATGTACGACTTCAAAATGTCTCTTTCAAGTGGACCTTTGGAAACGGCCGGACACGACACATACGAAACATATGTATATCCATGTAGTTTATAAACAAGAAAGACCCTACATGAACACATGGTAAGGTCACTCCTCGTGTGTACGAATACAACCCCACATGAACCCATGGTGGGGTCAATATTTGATAATGAGTCTAGTTTGAATGCAAACCGCTTACAAGTAATCAGTGAAATGAACGCATGGATGTTCCGTGTTATCTTTATCTGTAATGTTGAGCGACTATGTAATGAAGGCCGTGAACCGACTGGCCTCTATTTATTGATGTATGTATTTGATCGCAACTGCGCGTCGGACACGTTGTAAATAACTCCACCGCCGACTTCTCCACTGGCGTCTGTAAACGGCGAAAAACAGCATGTCTGAAAAAAACAAAAACCGTAGACCTTCCGCTGGGCGATGCTACAAATTGTTTACATATCAAAAGGTATTGTTTGACACCAGTTGTCAGACGGACGCAATCATATGGCTTTT
Organism: Cyrtodaria siliqua; assembly: GCA_037043455.1. Classification (NCBI taxonomy): domain Eukaryota; kingdom Metazoa; phylum Mollusca; class Bivalvia; order Adapedonta; family Hiatellidae; genus Cyrtodaria; species Cyrtodaria siliqua. The sequence goes on along the minus strand of JAWPHD010014229.1, from coordinate 13,782 downwards.
TCACATTAAGCGTAGGATTTATTGCCTATTTGAATTAATTAAAACAAATAGTCTCGTTTTACCACAAATAACTCAGACATACATTTATATCGTTTATTCGAGCTTGTTCGGGTAATGAACCACTTATAAACATCAAGAGATAATTAATTGGAATGAACAATGCTTTCTAAGTTATGTGTGACACAGAATGGAGATAATGCGAACATGTATTTTAGAACCTCAAATAACTCAAACAGAATTATTTTGTATACATTTTAAAGTGCCTATCATAGCTTGTTCAGGGGTAGGACCCAAGCCCTTCCATTCATATTCATTTTGTTATTTTTTGTTCGTGCTCATTAAAGTCTCTGACCATAGTTGAAAGTAGTTTAACGTTTTTTGTCAGTACACATAATAAAGCTCTAAATGCATTTTCCGATGAATATCATACTTATAAAATGCTTATTTGAAGAAAATCGCCGATAAAGTTACACGACTAAATCTATTTATAACCGGCATTGCTCATTAATATGCATGAGCTCTGACGTCACTTCGCGGTTCCAAGAATTCCCGGTAAATATAAACATTGAAAGCGGTACGGATATGTCGGTAAGTAGAATGTTTTATCATTTTATTATGTTTTTAATTAAACTTGATATCTTATGATAATGCGAGTTGTTGTTTTATCAATATACTCAATGGAAAACTATGATAACAAGTGTGGAAACCGTTCTATTGCCATTTTTTAAACGCGAAACACGATAGGGGCTCCATAAGGGAAATTTGGTTCAACCGTGCAGCCGACAATTTTGCACCGAAAAATGTAAACAAATGATGAAATTGTTTACTGAGCGGAGCAAACAATGCTTATAGATGAAAATACGTTTGAGTCTTACATTTATAAATTCGTTACATGTCACTTTGCTTGAAGGCTTTGTGGTTTAATGTCCTCAATTGATGTGCTGTAAATATTATTGTCGAAACAAGTTACTGTTGAGTATGTGTACACTTACGTTACTCGCAATAAAACCAGGGTGGGTTCGCCCCTAAATACTGAATAAAAAAAAAATGTAACAAACCTGTGTGTGCTGTTGTTTTCCTTTAGATGGGAGAGGGCAACACAACAAAATGAGATCAAAATCTCATATCATTTATCCGCCCCTACTTGAACACAGGTTAAATGTGTAATTGATAGTGGACGGTCACCCTGCTAAATTAATTTATTTAGCAGCACTTTTCGGGTTATATGATTACCACTAGCGGATCCAGGGAGATGCCAGGGGCTCGGACCCCGCCCCTGAGAATAGAAAAGTATATGCAATTTAATGGTTGGACCTCCCTGGAATCAGAAAGGGCTTGTACCCCTCCCCCAGTATTTCTTTGGTCCTTCCTCGCAGACAAAGCAATAAGGTTCACCCTGACCTCATACCTAGTGCGATGTACAAAAACAGTTTCATGAGTGTTATTATGGTTTATAAGTTGTCCAAAATGCGTATTTCCATACTCCAAGAACAACAGAGGTTCTTCTCTCATCTAGGGCAATGAACCTATGCAGTTTCAGTAGTATGTGTAAAGGATTTTAAGTTATCAACCAGCATGCATTATTTCCATAAGGATGGCGACCTTGAGCTTTGGACTTACGATCCCCAAAATAATAGGGATACTACTCCCACCCTAATAACTATGTGCCTATGAAGTATCACGAGTGTACGTTTTATGTTTTTGAATGTATCATTCAGAATCTGTATTTCTATATAAGGTCATGGTGACATTGACCTTTGACCTACTGACCCCATAACACAATAGGGATCAATCTCCGTCCTACGGCATTGTCCCAATAAGTTTCATGAGTGTAGGTTATCGTTTTGAAGTTACTGTCCAAAATGTGTATTTCATTCAAGGACATGGTGACCTTGACCCCAAAAACAACAGAGGTCATCTTCTCACCTAGGACAATGCACATATAGTTTCATCAGTGTATGTGTAATTGTTTTAAAGTTACTTTCTGGACTGTGTATTTCCATACAAGGTCATAATGACATTGATCCTTGATCGACTGATCCGAAAAAACAACAAGGATCCTCCGTCCAACTAGGGCAATTTACCCCAAAAAGTTTCATTGTATAGGTGTAACGGTTTCTAAGTTACCATCTGGAATGCATATTTCCAATTAAGGTAATGGTTACCATGACCTTTGATCCCCCAAAAAACGGATCCTTCTCTCACCTAGTGCAATGTACCTATGAAGTTTTAAAAGTGTAGGTGTTGTGGTATCGAAGTTATCATTCGAAATGCCTTTTCTATATAAGGTCAGGGTAACCTTGACCTCTAAAACAATAGGGTTTCACCCCTTACCTCGGGCAATGTACCTGTGAAGTTTCAGGACTGTAGGTGTTCTGATTTCAGAGTTTTGTCCGGAATACGCAACTGTTTACGGACAGACAAACAGACGGACAACCCCATATCGTAATACATACGGTTTTTTAAACGGGCGTATAGCAAATATTATCTAGTAAAGAAATAAGTTGTACACATTTTTTGGGGGTATATTAAAGGACGATGAAATGCCAACAGACAAAGAATTGGGAAATGGTAGAAGTCGTGGAAGAAGTAGAGGACGACGAAGTAGAGGACGACGGGGTCAAAGTTGTAGTGGAAGGAGGGGTCAATGGCATAGAGGGAGTATGTGCCGAGGTCGAAGTAATGAAGAGAAGCCGCAAAAGACAGATCAGGAACGGGTTGAGGACAGGAGAAAAGAAAAAAAGAAGCAAGCGAAGGTAGTTAATGAAGTTTATTCGTATATAATCTGATTTTAGAAACCAAATATAACATACCAACGAACAAGTATACATTTACAGATAACAAATGCCTTGCATGAATATGTATATATGATTAACATCATTTATTACATGACTATGGGCGAAAGATCGGGATTTCTTGCATACCGGACAAGGATATCCGCCATGTTACCGGGGCTAGATATTTCCATCTCACCCTAGGGTCGAGATAAAATTCACGCGTGCCAACATCCGGTATGCAGGAAAACATGCAAAACGTTGATAGTTGACGGCGTCAATGCACAACATTTCTCTGATATGCAAGAAAAAATAATCGTATCGTGGGTATTCGGTTCAGTTAGGGAATTCCAACCCTCGGTATAAGTGTTTTAATCGGAACCTCGGTTCCGATAAATACACGTATACCTCGGGTTGGAATTCCCTATCTTCATCGGATACCCATGTAAGATTCTTATAATCTCATTGCAAGAATATTTATACTCACTTATTAATTTAATAAGTAACTACGAACACAATAACTAACGTCGACATCATCCACCGACGACGTTCTATTAAGCGAATAATTTTGGTAAGAAACATACATAAATTGACTTAAAATGTAATAAATATATTATTCAACTGCTGGGATCGATTATTGGGTAATCCTTCACTCGATGGTAGACGTGTTTTTTCTCACTCGCATACGCATCTTTGTGAAAAAACCACACATCTACCATCTCGTGAACGATTTCCTTAAAATCGATTCCAGCAGTTAAATAATCTCTATCACATAACCTATGGTGTGGGAATGTAATAATACGGGAATGTAACCATTCTATATTTTCGATATAGAACTATGCAAATAATAATTCCGGCTTTTCCGTTCCATCTAGGTGTGTATCGGAACTGCTCGTCGATTTCAGTAGCCTTTTAAAATGCCGTATGACGGAAATCAATCAGTTAGTTTTGTTGTTCGGCGTCTTACTGAAAATTCCGAATCAACCTATGACATCATAAAATATTAGGACGTCATGAAACGGCAACGTTATGTATAGGAAGCTACATTGAGCTACACTAAAACATGTTCCTTATGGGCTTTTTTGGAGTTATGTGATAAATATAATCTAACATTCGTGCTCATTCATAATTTAATTTATTCAACTTGTTAGCAAAATGATATAATGCTCGTCAAGAGCCTCGCATTACATCATTTTTGCCAACTCGTCAAGGAATTCAATAATGAATGAGCACTCATGTAAGATCCTCTATATAATCTGTACTAAATACAAAAGAAAATACCACTGCAATATAAAATGATATGTTACTAAAGCAGTTGCAGATAAAAACAAGAGGCCCAAGAGGGCCTGTGGACGCTCTACTGGCTAATATGGCTCTTATAACATCAATGAAGCGAGTGACTATCGTTTTAAAGAGGCAGAATATAGCATTTTTAACTAAATCAAGAGCCATAACTCCGCCGTTACTGGTCCGATCTGGCTGGTTTTGGAACTTGGCCAGTAGAGATAATAAAAAAAAACTTAAAAAAAAACAAAACTTTACCGAACTGTTATTGACATTAACAATCTGGTAAAGTTTGGTAAAGATCGAATGAAAAAAATATGGCGTCTAGAGTGTACACAAAGTTTTTCAAGTATTTGACCTAGTGACCTAGTTTTTGACCCCATGGAACCCATTTTCGAACTTGACCAAACTATAATTAAGACAACATTTCGACAAAGTTTCATCAAGATCGGGTCAGAAATATGGCCTCTAGAGTGTACACAAGGTTTTTCAAGTATTTGACCTAGTGACCTAGTTTTTGACCGTGTGTGACCCATTTTCGAACTTTAGCAAGCTATAATTGAGACAAATATTCTGACAAAATTGCATCAAGATCGGGTCAAAAATATGGCCTCTAGAGTGTACACACGGTTTTTCCAAAGTTTGACCTAGTGACCTAGTTTTTAAACCATGTAACCCATTTTTGAACTTGACCAAGATATAATTAAGACAAACATTTTGACAAAGTTTCATCAAGATTGGGTCAGAAATACGGCTTCTATAGTGTACACAAGGTTTTTACAAGTATTTGACCTAGTTTTTAACCCCATGTAACCCATTTTCCAACTTGACCAAGATATAATTAAGACAAACATTCTGACAAAGTTGCATCAAGCTCGGGTCAAAAATATAGCCTCTAGAGTGTACACAAGGTTTTTCCAATATTTGACCTAGTGACCTAGTTTTTAACTTCATGTGACCCATTTCCAAACTTGATCAAGATATAATTAAGATAAACAATTTGACAAAGTTTCATCAAGATTGGGTAACAAATATGACCTCTAGAGTGTACACAAGTTTTTTCAAGTATTTGACCTAGTGACCTAGTTTTTGACCCCACATGACCCATTTTTTAAACTTGACCAAGATTTCATTGAGACAAACATTCTGACAAAGTTTCATGATGATTGCATCAGAAATGTGGTCTCTAGAGTGTACACAAGAAAAGTTAACGGACGACGGACGGACAACACACCATCCCATAAGCTCTGCTGGCCCTTGGCCAGTAGAGCTAATAAATTACTGGATTTATTTTAAATATTGTGATATAAATGTAAAGAAATTTAATACAAGATCATTCCAGTTAGAATTTACAGTAATGTTTTATTTTTAACACCAGGAGCTCATTTCAGAAATGGAAGAAGAGAAGTTGCGGGAGCTAGTGGACCGGGAACCGGGGATTATTTTTGACCTCTGTGAGGGGATTGAAGACCCTCCCCAATCTCCACCTCTACCACAACCACAACAGCCTTCCTGGTGCAAATGCGGTAGATGTCGGCAGATGCCTACTGAACGGGAAAGAAAATGTTGCCAGTGTCTGCCAAGAAACTGTGTTTCAATACGAGATGTAAGTATACATAGTATGGATATAATAAATAAGAATTACATGGTTAGTAGCTGGAACTATTTAGATTAGTTGGAGAGTGTTAGAAAAATGTTCAAGGCAATGTTTTGGGGACTCTTCCAACATTTTTCGACACGTGCCAGATATAACTGGTAATCTTATGTTACCAGCTACTAACAATATAGTGTTTTATTATTACCTTAATATCAACAATCCGGCCAACTTTGGCAAAGACCAGATATAAAATGAATTTAATTAAGGCGCACCAACACATGAAAAGGTTATATGGTGCCTAACAGACATGAACATGCCAGGCTCATCCTCCATGTACATTGAGTTAAAATATGGAAAATGGGCCTAGAACCTTCTCACCCTGAACTGCAGAGCTGCTGCCAATTCTATCGTAGAAACTCCCATTTAATCTGGAGCCACGTTTATTGTTTTTCTGCCACTGCTCTTTTGATGCGAGCGAGATGGCACCTGAAACAATGCATGGATCATGATGAAGACCTTCAATGAACATGAACAAAAAATACAAAATGAAGGCGCTAAAGCATTCACGAGGCTCAAAATTTCTCTTTAAACTAGAGAGATGTCTCTTTAAACTAGAGTGATTTCTCTTTAAACTAGAGAGATGTCTCTTTAAGCTACATAGATGTCCCTTTAAGCTAGAAATATGTCTCTTTAAGCTATAGAGATGTCTATAAACTAGAAAGATGTCTCTTTAAGCTACAGAGATGTCCATTTAAGCTAGAAAGATGTCTCTTTAAGCTAAAGAGATGTCTCTATAAACTAGAAAGATGTCTCTTTAAGCTACAGAGATGTCCATTTAAGCTAGACAGATGTCTCTTTAAACTACAGAGATGTGTCTTTAAACTAGAGAGATGTGTCTTTAAACTGTAGTGATTTCTCTTTAAACTAGAGAGATTCTCTTTAAGCTACACATATGTCCCTTTAAGCTAGAAATATGTCTCTTTAAACTAGAGAGAAGTCTCTTTAAACTAGAGAGATGTCTCTTTAAACTATAGTGATTTCTCTTCAAACTAGAGAGATGTCTCTTTAAGCTAGAGAGATGTCTCTGTAAGCTAGAAAAATGTCTCTTTAAGCTACAGAGGTGTCCATTTAAGCTAGAAATATGTCTCCTTAAACTAGAGAGATGTCTCTTTAAACTGTAGTGATTTCTCTTTAAACTAGAGAGATGTCTCTTTAAGCTACAAATATGACCCTTTAACATAGACAGATGTCTCTTTAAACTAGAGAGATGTCTCGTTAAACTAGAGAGATGTCTCTTTAAACTGGAGTGATTTCTCTTTAAGCTACAGAGATGTCCCTTTAAGTAGAAATATGTCTCTTTAAACTAGAGAGGTGTCTCTTAGATTAAGGATTTAAAGGAGGTAAATTATTAACACCAGATATTTCTGTAAGCTAATGTGTTATAATTGTATTGGTGGTTCTTGTTCCAGAGGATTGCAACTTCATATGCATTTGGTTCATGAGAACTTGTCCAAAGTTCAAAATATAAAACGCAATGTAATTCTGCCAACAACAAAAAGGGATATATTTGTTTCCATTATTCCATCTCAGTTGTCTATTTCACATTAATAAAAACGTTTCCCCTTTACATCATAAACTGGTTGCATTGATTCAACATGATAACTATCAAATTTTTATTTTTGAATGACCCTCACAAGGGGAACCATTTCCTAACATACTCTGTACAGCTGCATTGTCCCATGAGAGAGGTTCTAACCTTAATGTGAGCCACTGACCGTGTAGAAATAACATAAATGACCTTGGATACGCAAACATTAGCCCCAGTTTTGAACCCATGACTCCTTTGCCTGACCTAAACTAGACCTAATGGACCAATTTATCTTAGGCCAGGCTAGGCCAGGACAGGACAGGCTAATGAGGCCAAGCCATGTTTCAGTGTACGCCTAACCAAACGTGACAACCGAACTGGTTGTAATGGCTTAACAATATTGGACTGTAGCAGTCACGATGAATTAACATATACAACCCTTGTATTTAGCAGACTAATTATAACATATAGACGTTTTGTAGTGAAGGGCGATTAAATTGATTTATTTTCATAGAAAGATTATATTTCAACAGCATAAGTCCAATATACGCATATGTTATATCTTCGCTATATGTATATTGTGCGATCATACTATTATGCAAATTTAAGAAGAGTTTGATCTATCAATATTGTAATCAAATACAATAGACACGCACAATTAGCTTAATCATTACCTTAATTACTGGCACTAATCTCCGAATTATTGTTTTAAATAACTAATTGCCGATGTGTGCATCCAGTATTAAAGCATATGTCCTTTTAACTGATATAATCATGTTTTGCTTAACATTTTAACTTTCTTCATCTTTTTTTCAGTGTTTGGGATGAAACTTCGGCGTTTGAGAATATTTCTTAAATTTTGTCTGAGTTGAAGCTTCCTCATAAAACGATCGTATTTCACGCTAGCTGTATGGCAGTGGAGCTCAGTGTTGAATAGTTATTGTGCATACTACTGTATAAGTTGGTTGTACATGCTAAGGTTTAGATGCTTTTGATTCTCTTAAATCAAAGCAATTGAACTGATGTTGATCTTTTAGTGCTAATACAATATCATGAATCTGAACAAATTAGGTTCACAAAGGATGATCCTAAAGAAGTTTTATTATAAGTGTCTAACACGTGCATTCAACTTCAATCAATCACCTCTTTGCTCTTGTTCGGCTACTTTCATTGTTAATACAACGTATGTCTTATCTACTGAAGATGAAATGGCGAGGACACGTTTATTTACCCTCGCTGTATTGCACTTTGCATTTTAGATATCTAGACCCAGGTTTTAAGTCTGTTCTTGAGAGAAATACTCGTTTTAAATTAAGCATTTCTATCATTATCCAAATTCGGTTGAACTTGGAATAGAACGGTACCTGAATTACTAAGAGACTTCTCAAAATTCTCACTATACATAAATGATGATAAAATAAGCTATTCCATTCTCTACTTACCATATAATGGGCGAGACATAGAGTAATTGAATTCGTAAGAAATACAAATATGCTTATTCTATCAGATTCGTCGGAAGACCACCATGCCCGACTGGAAACGATACGTCATCCAATTGGCTGATTAGTACTACTGACTGATTGGAGTGTGGGCAGCTCCAGATGAATTTGAATTGGGTTTTATGATTATCTCAATCGGTATACACGTGTCATGTCATTTACACACACGTGTATCTACGAGTAATTTCCATTAAAATTCTCAGACATGTCAGACTCGGATATTCTCCGACTCGCTATATAACTGACTTCGTCATTATTGCCTTTGTTTGGGGGATTATCTTATCTTCCATATCCATTATAAAACAAATACGAAAAGATATTAGTACACTCAGGCTTAATTTTGCATTCACATTGTAACGATATTTCTATTTCAATAAAACGAACATGTGTAAACGGGTACAAGGAAATGATGTATAATTGATTCCTAACCGTATGTTCTCGCATAGCCCTATTGGTTAGAGCACTGGTACGGTAAACCAGAGACACTGGGTTCGAGTCCCGTTTGAGGCACGATTGTTTTCACCACCTGATATATTTGGGGATCTTCCGGAAGATCCTGAGAAACACCAGCAGTGGTGTTATCCAGAATAATTTGAAAATCAGGAACGAATTCAGTGTGGTGGGGCTGTATTTTAATCGGGTACAGGTAAATGGTGAATAATCGATTCCTAACTCGCATGTCCTCGATAGCTCAATGGTTAGCGCGCTGGTACGGTAAACCAGAGATCCTGGTTTGAGTACCGGTTGAGACAATATAACTATACAAGTAGATTATAAAAGTCGAAACAGGAAATGTAGCATTGATTAATTTCATGGACAACAATCAACCAAAAACATGCATCGTACATCAACAAAAACGTATAAATAAGGGGAAATATATTTGATATTAAAAGCTTAAAAGGGTTTACCGCCTCGGAAAGGTTGGTGGAAAAACGGCTGCTGTTTTAAATCACGTCTCGTGTGCACCAGACCTATCTCTTACCATGTTGTCAATAGAACGGGACACTGCAAATAAAGAAATTCCGCCTCTCACAAATTAGGCAGCATTACATTGGAACGCCAGGAACTAATTATTCAGCGTTTTTTGATCATTTGATACTCCGCGACAGGGATTATTTTTAAGTGTTTGCCGGACTATTTAATTAAAAAAAACACAAAACGCCGCCATTTTCTTTTTGTAAAACGTCGATTCAGACCGCAGTTATCAATTTTACGCGTACCTAGTTTACAGCGAGTGAACGCTTTTGTAAAATGTCAGTTTTGGATTAGAGTCATCAATACGTAGAATGTGTTTACACGTTGGTAATGTTGAATCCACTGAGTTTTGATAGTTTATCTGATGGCAGAGTGTTCGCACTGGGATAAACAATTGGAAATATACACAGGTTACGTAATGAAGGGAAACAGTTGACTGGCTTAGAACTCTGCAGGCAAATAACACGTAAGTTCAAATGTGTACATGTACAACTCTTTTTTTGGTTTGTTTATGCAGTGTTTCTTGAAATTTGCCAAGCACATCGATGGTGTGTTAAATGTTGACAAACTGTGTAAATAGTAAACATAACTGGATCAGCCGTGACAGTTGTTGATGTTCATTGAATTATTCATATGATTCCTCTCTCAGAATCATTCTTGTTTGTATAACAAGACTGTAGCCATAGACATGAGGCCCCTTCCAGGGGGTGGTCCATGTTCCCTTGTTCCCTGACAATACGACCCGGTGATCCCCAAAACGTTTTGACTTTGTTTCCCAAATATATGTTCCCTTGTTCCCTAAAACCGCTGGGAGACCCTCAGCCCTGAACCCTGTGAAGGGGTACACCTTATGGTATGCCTGTAATGGCCCAGTGTCAAACCCCACATATGCTGCATGGCCATGGCCATGGCATGAGGACACAGCAATTCCTAAACACATCCCTGCCACCCCTTCTCTACATTGCCACACGGCAGCTGACGCATAACCTCCCCATGGACTTTTACCTTTCTTTGAAGCGGCCTGTAAAAGGCCATTCCCCACGCTCATATTATTTTCTTAAAAGCATGCAGACTTCCCCACTTTTTAAACTACCTTGAAATGTCATTCCTAATTTATGTATTCCACCCCAATTAAGAGCAAAAGGCCCCTTCCCGAAAGGCAAAACTGGTAAAAAGGCCCTGCTGCCCCAACCACTATCCCCAACCCCCTTCCCCTCTCTTCTACGTCCCTCCTGCATATTTTCTACAAACCCTACTAAATACTGCAACACTTGGTTTTCAATTAAAAACAAAATATACACTACTGTACATCCCAGTTCAATTTTATGTGATTGACTCCGCTAAAGTGATCTGTGTACATGAACAGGGCTTTTTTTACCTTATGTAACAGAGACACCTCTAAAAGGCCTCTTTCCCAATGAGAACTTGACTGTTGTTCCCCAATTGTGGCAGAAATATTTGCCAATCAGAAAGCAGCATTGTCTCAGAATTTGAGAAAAAGCATTAATTCTGCACCATATTTTTGTCTGTGGAGTCAGTTCTGACTGAGAAACAGTAATTATAATCACCGATTGCTTGAAATATAAAATAAAGGCATAGTATTGTCAAATTTACATTAATTGGTAAAATCTTACATTTATTTCCCAAAATGAGAATAAGCTCGTCTTTTTTCCCAACATGGACATGGCCCTGGGCCTCTTCTCAATTTTGTGGCAAAAAGCCTGAGAACACATTTTCTAAGTAACAGTACATAGAAATAAGAAGTTGAATGCATAGATCTATCTAATTATTAATTTAATTTCAGCGAAATGTTTCAGATCCAAATGAAATTTGGCAATTGCGTTTATACACTGTGTCATTATTTTTTTCATAGGGAGACATCAGTCTCACAGACATGATGCCTGCATCTTACATATTCTGATCTGAAATGCGACCTCTTGGTTGGATGAGGTGAGGTTGGAGGAGCTCACAAAAACAATGATGGATTTCATAGAGGGTTTGTAAGCAGAACTTATTTGTATGGTGGGAAGCATTTCACATCAATGCCAAAAAAAATAAATAAATAATAATAATTAGATAAATCTAGTTAAAACACCTGGAAACCTTACCTTGAAAGGTGGAACTGAGAGACAGCAATTAAGCATGAAAAGATCTTAAACAATACAATACGTCTCAGTATTAAAAAAACAAAACATTTGGTAATCTTTTTAAGTAAATTTTTATTTGACTAAGACCGAATTAAATATACAGGTCTGTGTTTACTGTATTAAACCAGACCAACTCCCTTATAATACACTGCTGACCTCCTCTTTTTAATTGGAGAATGAATATAATAATCAGTTATTGTGAGGTAAAAAAAATAATTATAATCTGTTTTAATATGTTTAAGCCTGCAGGCAGTCAGATTTTTCTTTATTTAATGTTCTTGTAGGTCTAAATAATAATTCATGGAGTAGAAAAAATGTAACAAGTTAATATTTGATACCAAATAAGATATACTGGCCCATCTTCTTATTAGACAATGATATGTAAACACAGGTTTAATTTTTATTTTATTTGGCCTGTGATAAGGTTCTATATAGAAATACATATTTTGTATATTATTAAAAGTGATCAAGTTTAGTATTTCATGTACAGCAGATATTTAAGTTGTAATACTCAGTGTTTTGCATTTTCTTTATTTTTTCAGACAAGATGTTGCCATTTACACAACACAGGTCTACGGCTATACAAGCGTTAATGGATCCAAGTATTGAACAATAAATGAATGGATTATCTTGAACTACATCTACAGTTATTGTTCTCAACACTAATTGACACTCAAGTTTTTCACAAGGATCTGTGTATGCCGGTTCCTCCCACATGCATTTAGCCTGTCATCAATGCCAATGAGAGTGATGTGAAAAGTAGTTTTGCTTATTTAATACTCAATAAAATAACACTCATCATTCCATTTGAGACGTTGAAGTATACAGTTTTATTGAACTGACTGTTACGTGTACATATATACGGAGAATACATGTTGATGCTGACTATGTTCAAAACCTCGTGACACAACTTTAAAAAAACAACAGCATAGGGTTGTAACTTGTTTTATTAACATATTAATTATGCGACCTTAAAGGGACACACAGCAATCTTGATTTTGTTGAAAAGCTAACAACTCGCAGGCGTCCATTAGTTTTTCTACATTAATTCACATTTGTGCAATCATTAATATTAATTTACTAGAATAGTGCAAAGCTAATTAAGTTATTATTATACTTACTTATTTAAACTGTTGATAATATTGCACAATAAAGTTATACATTTCACTCACAGCATTACCAGTGAGTATTATATGTTTGACATGCTCATTAAACAAATGATCACTTTTCCAGTTGAATGACTTTATGAATTCATTAAACATGAGTATATCTCAACATTTAAACTACACTGACCTCCCTATAATATAATATAATATCTGTGCAGTGGACATGGCAGACGCAGTAGGATCACTTTAAGCTCTGTCAGCTCTTCATGTAAGATCCTCTATTACCTATGTTCATGAACACATTTCTGTCTTATTCTATGAAAATATGTATACAAGTTCTTCCTTAGCAATTATGTCAATGCTATTGACATGTCCAATAAATATGAATATTATTTTGGCAAGTTGTGGTTAAGAGCATAATATTATGTACATTGAATATGAAAATGAAACGCATTACGTATTTGAATAGACGCCTATAGTCTTCCAGACCGCGCTCCAATCCATTTAAATAAAATCAGGAATGATAAATTTCCTTGCTGACAAAGCACATGACAGACTTGTGTGTTATAGTATAATATATGAGCTTGTTTTTTCATGCTTTTCTCATTTTGGCGACCATCTTAAGATTTTAAGTACGTTAGGAAAATTAAATAAATAGAAGAAGCTGCACAGTAGCCGATTTTATAAGTTAAATATCGGAAGGCCAAACAAAAAAACTAGGTGTGTTTCCTATTGCATGCTCTATAAAAGATAGGGTCGGTAGGTAGAGCTTTTTTTTTGGAGCAAGGAACTGTGAGATTCTACATGTATTT
>JAWPHD010014228.1:0-62707 GCA_037043455.1 Cyrtodaria siliqua | reverse complement strand
GACATTATTGTGTATCTCAATACTATGTTATCATATCTCATCTCCAATGTTTTCCCGCTCATCTCTCATGCCAACCTCACTAATGAGGCAAAAGTATAACTAATAACACTCTATTAAATCAGAGCGGTACCATTGTTAGAGGAAAATAACCGCCGGGAAATAACTGGACACAGCCGGGAAAAAAATGGACATTATTGTGTATCTCAATAATATGTTATCATATCTCATCTCCAATGTTTTCCCGCTCATCTCTCATGCCAACCTCACTAATGAGGCAATAGTATAACCAATAACACTCTATTAAATCAGAGCGGTACCATTGTTAGAGGAAAATAACCGCGGAAAATAACTGGACACAGCTGGGAAAAACTGGACCATATTGTGTATCGCAGTAATATGTTATCATATCTCAACTCCAATGTTTTCCCGCTCATTCCTCATGCCAACCTCACTAATGAGGCAATAGTATAACCAATAACACTCTATTAATTCAGAGCGGTACCATTGTTAGAGGAAAATAACCGTTGGGATATAACTGGACACAGCCGGGAAATAACTGGACAATATCGTGTTATCTCAAATATGTTATCATATCTCATCTCCAAAGTTTTACCGCTCATCCCGCATGTCAGCCTCATTGATGAGGCAATAGTATAACCAATAAAACTCTCTTAAATCAGAGCGGCACCTTGGGCACCATTGTTAGAGGAAAATAACCGCTGTGAAATAATTGGACACAGCCGGGAAATAACTGGACCATATTGTGCATTTAAATAATATGTTATCATATCTCATCTCCAGTGTTTTCCCGTTCATCCCGCATGACAGCCTCTTTGATGAGGCAATAGAATAACCAATAACACTCTTTTAAATCAGAACGGCATCACTGTTAGAGAAAAATAACCGCTGGAAAATAACTGGACATCACCGGGAAATAACTGGACCATAACATAGTTTTTCTTAAAATGTGTTATTATTTTTGCACTTTTTATGCTTTTTACATCGCTCTCAGCACTGAGATACGATAGTTATAATTAATTCACTAATATATTATATTATAACACGACATATATTGACGCAACATTGTTAGAGGAAAATAACCGTTGGGATATAACTGGACACAGCCGGGAAATAACTGGACAATATCGTGTTATCTCAAATATGTTATCATATCTCATCTCCAAAGTTTTACCGCTCATCGACCGGCATGTCAGCCTCATTGATGAGGCAATAGTATAACCAATAAAACTCTCTTAAATCAGAGCGGCACCTTGGGCACCATTGTTAGAGGAAAATAACCGCTGTGAAATAACTGGACATAGCTGCGAAATAACTGGACCATATATAGTTTTTCTTCGATTGTTATTATTTTTTACTTTTGATGCATTCTACATCCTTCTTAGCACTAAGATACGATAGTTGTAACTAATTCACAAATATATTATATAACAGCACAACACTTATTTACGGAACAGTGTGTTGAGAAATAACTGGACATTACCGGGAAATAACTGGACCATATATAGTTTTTCTTGCAATTCGTTATATTTGCTATGTTCTTAATGTGTTCTTATTTGGTGATTTTTTCTCACCTCTTTAATTCCATTTAATGCTGATGTTTATATAAATCAATCAACACTACATTAAAACAGAGTTATCCCTTACATCGGAGACAACACTATACTATGAAATAATTGAATTTTCCAGGAAATTATTTGAGAGTTTCAGGAAATTGATCGGGCATAATAATGTTTTAGAACTGTTGAACTTAAGTTTGTGTTATAAACCAACACAATTCAATATGTGCGAGATACTGAATAGAAAGGCGAATTAACTGGATACCGTCAGAAAATAACTAAATCACACTATATTTTTCTGAATTATTTTGTTTATTATTTTTCATATATGTACCCTAATATTATACATCAATATAAGAGGAAGTTACACTTACCTATCATAAAAAAACAACAACTGGATTGTTTGGCAAAACGTGTTTCCTGGGAAATAACAGAACATGGGTTGGAAATAACACGATTATCATTTCTGTAAAATACGTTATTATTTTTCTAATGTGTTAAACCCAACCTTTATTTACGAGTTCTCCTTAATAATGATGTAAACGAATATGCAAACATCTATACATGGGCTATATAGTATGTTGAGAAAAATAAGACGCCTGAATCGAATTATTTGCAAGGCGATACCTGGATAGAGCGGTAAAATCGGGAAATAAATTAATCGTATTTTGAGTAGCTGCGTGAAGTTACAACATACGACATTCGACATTCGAAAAACAACATTAAATGTGAATGTGAATTCACGCGACATACAACATTCGACTCATAGCATTCGACGTACGACATTCGACAAACGACATTCGGCATACGACATTCAAACATATCCTTCAAGGTCGAATGTCGAATGTTGTATATCGCGTGAAACGACATTTACCTTGAATGTTGTTTTCAAATGTCGTATGTCGAATGTCGTATGTCGAATTTGTATGTCGCGTGAAACGACATTCACTTTGAAGGATGTTTTTGAATGTCGTATGTCGAATGTCGTTTGTCGAATGTCGTATGTCGTATGATGAGCCAACTTCACGCAGCTATTTTGAGTTGATAAAACGGTATGCAGTCATCTCTGTATAAGTAATAGATAGAGTATGGTCTCATTGAGTTGGCTGATTTAAACATCGAGATGGGGATAGCCCATCGAAGTGTTTAAGTTTACCAACGAGATGAGACCATACTCTATTTGTTTTGTAGCATGACCATTTCAGCCCCCTGCTATACTCCAACTTCCAATAACTGGTAGTTGTAGTACACCATTTATTCTGATAGGTGTTATTTTCGATTAAACGCTTTACACCTGTGCTATTACAAAGGGATTTTTCAGTTACCATACTACAGTCTGTATAAAGTCAGGTAATCCGAGCCTTCTCTGACCGTACCAGTGTATTTTTACGAGTTTAATATTTCTTTTGTACGTACCCAGCCAGAAGAAATATAAAAATCGTAGAAAAGGGCCGGTATGGTCAGAGAAGGCTCGGATTAAAAGTCACGTAACCTAAATATGTAGAGAAAGAATATATCTCAAATTAACTGCTTGCTAAAATAATTAAACATGATTTTGTTTGATTATATCTTATCGATTCCGACTGTTTTCGTTTACATCGGTCTTCATTATAATGTTACTGATTCCTTCATGTAATTAAATAAGGATGAAACTTTTATTTCGTCCCTAAAATAAATGAACACACTGTAAATACAATGATTAGGTAACTGACTTATTTTAACAGTCTAATGTATTGTCTAAAATCATTAAGAGCCCGTGGAAATGCGCCTACTTTGTTAAAAACGTTGAAATATTAAGGAAATGTCCTACATTTGTTCGTATGAATAACCCAGATATTTTTTTTAATTTAGTACATCCTTAGAAATGCAATTTCTAAACATAGTTAGCATTTAAACATTTAAAAAATAAAAGACCTAGTGGACTTTGTTTTTGAGTTATCATAAGGTAAGTATATGATCCTTTTTCCAAAATTATCAAGTCAGTACTGCGGCTAAACAATGGTTTTTAACAAAAAAAAACAATTGTTCTTGATTTCATTGTATCAAGAAATGTATTCACTATCTAAACAGTTAATAGGCTTCATAATTATGAAAACTACATACATAAGTGTTTTGAAAAGGTACTTTATTTGCGTTCAAAGTCGCTTTTAGACAGCGAAAACATTGCAGAAAATGACCTCTTAATATTGCGTTTCTCATAGACGTTCGGGTACATTTATATTTTGAGCCATCTGCATAGGATCTAGATGTCAAATTTAATAGTACAGGTTCAGCAAATTTACAATTAATTAAAACATAGGAACTTATTGAAAACAATATAATTTTATATCCCTGCATGTGTAATCTGTAATATTGACGCTAATTAAGGTTGCTAGCGATATAATATGTTTGTACTCCAAAAAATACATAATTTGGCAACGAATTAAAACTATTCAAAAAGCAAAACAATGTGGTTTAATTATGCTAGTTGAACAAAAATCAACCAATCCTTTATAGATATAAACAATTTAAGTTCGATTTAAGTGCAAAGGCAAATAAATCAAGAACATACAGAGACTCGTCTATCTGACTTGTTTTAGAACTGTTTTGAGCTCATATGCTTATAGCAAAACACATTAACACACATTTCTTGATACAATTTCTATCCCAATATCAACTTTTTTTTTTAGACCAGGAGCTTGTATCGTTGTCATCTAAAAGGGGTTAGAAGCGAATTAGAACAGTGACTGGCATCAATCCAACCACAAATGAGAACCTTCAATATTGTTCTTCCGTTACGTCTGAAATGTGTATATTCAAATACATTAAGCCGCTTAGCTGTTTATGAACCTGAAGTTTGGTCTGAGCAATTCGAGCAACTCCGCCGGTTTTTTGTCGTTAAATCATAAATATTAATATTGTAATTCAGTCACAAAGCAATAGTTTATTATAATTGTAAAACATCATCATGATCATATCAATGAATAGTATACATCAAAAACTAATTCAATTCAATGGGGTTTTAAGGCGCACCAACACATGAAAGGTTATATGGCGCCTAACAGGAATGAACATGCCAGGCTCATACTTCATTTACATCGAGATAAAATATGGAGAATGGTCCTAGAACCTTCCTCCTGCAGAACTGCACAGTTGCTGCAAATTCTATCGTAGACACTACATTTACGCTGGAGCAACGTTTATAGTGTTTCTGCCATTGCGCTAGTGATTTGAGCGAGATGGCACCTGAAACAACGTAGGGGTGATGATGAAGACCTTTAATGAGCATGATCATAAATGATAAAATGAACATGAATTTGGTGGGGGGGAGGCTTTCCCTCTGCCTTTCCCTCTAACGGGATCCGCCCTGGCACTATTATTTGCCCACACCGGGTTCAGCATAAACTAGCTGCGTCGTCGAGTTTTCCAGACCAAACTATTGCGTTAACAATAATTAAATCATTCGAATATGGGGTCTAGATTAGTAGACCGGTACACTAATTATAAAATCGAAACACATTAGGATAGATTTATTCAAATTTGCATTAACAATCATAATTCTACCAGAACGCCCTAGTCTCTTAAATAAATCACCGTAACGTATGGCATACCATACATACATACGATAGTGTTTTCTTACCATTATCACGTTAAAACTGACGCACTGTAAACATTCCGAAATATAGCCGTAAGCCCGCTTTCCATGGAGTGTATTATTAGAGCGGTTTCAGCGCCGAATTTTGTCGGCGCAGAACACGCGCTGCTTTTGTAAAAGTCGCTTCACACTATCGTTTCCATTGGAGCAGATTTCTGCGCTGATTAGTGAACGCGCGGTCAAAATTCGCTAGTAGAGGCGATTTTTCTCCGCTTGTCTGCGTGTATAATGCGTGGATATTCCTAGTGTACGTCATTAAAGTTGGGGATTAATAGTGCTGGTGAGGAATCAACCGAACTTATATGATTCATCAATGGCTGAGCACAAAGATTTTCCTCTCCAGAAGACTATTGGAAGGAAATTGGCAAGGATGAGACGTGTATGAAATGTAAGTACCAGGTCTCTGAGTCCTCCCCACTCTCTCGCCCTCGCCCATTCTCTATCTCTCTTTGATTATGAGTCTCTCCCCACCCTCTCTATTTCTCTTGCTCGCCCTCACTCCCTACACTAAAGAAATTGCCAATGAGTATACCTTATCCGGTTACCGTTCTCAACCGGATACTAGTAACGGTTACAAAATGCCGGAATTAATCGGTTTTGGTTACTCCCCTTTCGTATAGATACCGTTAAAATGTTCCCTCCTCCGATCAGGGTAGATAATTTGTATAGGTAAAGAAAGTCTGAAGAGACGTAGATGGCTACAGACAGACAGACAGACACAATTTTCCATTAAACTAGATTATCAGATCCGTTCATTATACCGAAGTTAAAAAATATTAAATAGTAGGATTATATAGATCTGTAACCTATCTAATTAATTGACAATGTGTAGATTTAGGTAGAACTAATCTAAATGAATTAGATATGAAAAAAAGAATATATATAGGTACACAACTTTTTCAGGGGAGGACTGGAAGAAAGTATGGAAACAAAAGCGTGATTCTTTTACGAAGAAAAGGAGAGCAATTGTGTCGTGTAAGAGCGACTCTGCAGCCAAAAAAATCAAGAAAGTTCCATTGTATGACCAGATGACATTTATGGTCGA
The DNA here is from genome assembly GCA_037043455.1 of Cyrtodaria siliqua. Classification (NCBI taxonomy): domain Eukaryota; kingdom Metazoa; phylum Mollusca; class Bivalvia; order Adapedonta; family Hiatellidae; genus Cyrtodaria; species Cyrtodaria siliqua. The sequence continues at coordinate 56,451 of JAWPHD010014228.1, read as the reverse complement.
TCATGTGTCTGAACGAAGGTGACTTTTTATATTTCTACTATACTTAACAGCAAAAGAAACGCCCCAACAATGATTTGCAACTTATTGGATTCTGCAATATTATTACAATCGAAATATTTTTTCTTGGTAAGTATAAAAGAAACTGTTCCAGCTACAAAACACATTAGATTGCTCTAACTATTTATCAGTAAGCATTCATTTCGCAGACAACCAGAATTGGAGTGTTTCTTTTGCTGTGTAGTATATATATTTGTAACATATTTCATGTATATAACATATTCCAACCATAAGCAATTATAAGACATTTTATTTCATAATAAGCTTAGCATGTGATAATTTCGTAAGGAAAATTTAAATGATCCAACACTGCACATTATTATGCGGTCAATATCTTCACATGTGTAAATACATGTATGGTTGATATAATCAAGCTTAACCCTACAGTTTATACAGCAATCTGGCAGAGGACAGCCTTGAAAGTCATTCAGAAGGGGAGCAGTCAAGCAATAGTGACAATGAAATGGCGGAGGAAAGGGATGCAGAGGCATCAGATGAACCAGATACTCAAAGGTGCATAGTCTTTTACATTTTTGATTACCCTCCGAACATATTGTTCTTGCCATGGTAAAGGGTGTGCATTGAAGTATGTGGTAAACTTTTCTCTTATCTGTATTGCCTCACCTGTCCCTCTAGTGCCCAACCTATATAACGGCTGAAGTTCTGCCTTTGCAACATATTGTGCAGCACAGTTGTTGCTTTAACAATGTTGATGACACTATCTGGCATGACAGCAATTGTAGTATGGTACACCCGCCATCTTTCCGATAAGATCCCAAATGCATTACCTACAATTCTTCTTGCCCGACTATGGCGGTAGTTGTAGACGTCTTGTTCCTCACATGTGGTTTTTCCTGGGTAGGGCCTCATAATATGTCGTTGCAAAGGAAAAGCTTCGTCTGTAACTACCACATCGGGAATTGGACCTAATTCCTCAGCCCCATCAATAATAGCATCTTCGGTAGCTGCAGTGAATTTGGAGATGACAGTGCTCTTCCCAGAGTGGATGCAGAATAAAAACCACCATCAGATTGTTTCCCCGTAGGACCCTATATCAACATAGATGAATTTGTAATCAGCATCTACCAAAGTAATTAGCCCACTGAAAATGTATGCTTGTAGTTGAAGTTCAGAGAACCACTGTTGGAACGGGCCTCAATTACTAGGTGTTTCCCGTCTATGGCACCTATGCAATGTGGGTAATCCCATCTTTATGCAAAGTTCATAGCACTTGCCCGCCACTGCTCGCTAGTTTTCGGGAAAGGCATGAATTGTTCTTGCATCGTAATCCAGATAGCTTCGCAGGCCTCTGGTACAATCCTGGACAAGGTGATCAAGCCAACTCTGTACTGTGAGGCCAAAGAATTGTACGTCTCACCTGTTGCCAGGAACGAACCTGAAAACATATTTATCTTATTAATGCTTTCATATATTAAACTTGTGTCATTTAAATATGTTTAACATTTCTATAATTGTGTATTTATAGGTCCATCCTGTCGACATCGATGTCCAGCAGTAACCTCTCAAGACAATAATTCTCAGGCAAACATGACATCCAATGTGAGTGAGGCATCAGCATCATCATTTGCCACCATTCCGCAAAGAACGCCTCCTAGTAAAACTCGCACACTTGCAACATTAATCAAAGTGTTGAAAGCACTGATGGACTAGAGGTTTTGGAAATTGAACAGTTCTGTTGAGTGTACATGGTGTAAGTGCATTTATGAACATACGTTCTGTGTTCTGTGTCGAATTTGGTTCTGTGTTGACAAAACTGGCGGAAAGCGTCTTCTTGAGTTCGAAGGGATAATATTGTAATTATTAAATTCCGACGCTTGCACTGGATAGAAATATGGGCCGTATGAGTTATCCTTTTAGGAAAAATATATCTAATTTTATTATTGTTTACATATTTTTGTTATTGTGGTATGTATTCCATCATTTATTAATTCGGAGCAACATTATTCATATCTGTACAAAGTCGGATTCGAAAAAAATCTTCTCCACTCGATTAATAGTGATCACGGGTCATGAAATCAACGCGTGATTAGTTCAATCTATTGCGTCTGAAATGTCGCTTCTACAGCGCAGTAATACAATTTGTAAATTCTGCAATTATAACATTTTGACGAAAACTTTCTTTAAGACTGTCTCCATTAGGTGACGGATGTTCCATTTTCCCGCTGATATCGCAAATGTTTACCTCTATTATTTTTTGCTGAAAAATAACTACTTTTGCTCGGAAGCATTGGTCCTTTCGACATTAATATGCAAATGAGCTACTTTATCCCAGGTTTGCAAAGCTAGATGTACGGGGTCCAAACGGGGTTTATAATATTTCGAGATAAAATATATCATCTTATTTCTTGTCTTAGTAGAAAAAAAATATAGGCCCAAACATCACATTCTTCAAATTTATTTTCCATTTCCCACAGCTTATTTACGATTTAGATGGTATTTGTCTGATCCGGAGAACAATTTCTTCTCTACACAAGGCCAGGGCCCCTATGAATATGCATAAAGTAAGTCGGATGATTTTACATCTTTTATGCGAATGAACACCCAATCAAAATGACAGCTGACGCTCTGTCTGTTAGCGTATTGATACATTTCATCAGTGACGATCTGTTGCGGCTTCTAGCGTGCTCGAATTTTGTCGCCTGATAAGGACAAGGGCTTGAAAAGCCCCTAGTCCAAAAATCACTTATCTGGGAAGATATATAACTCCAGGAATTCCCTGGGATCTGCTGTTTACGAGTGTCTTAAGGGTGTACCTGTTCATGAATATGAAAAATGTTTCCAAAAGTGGATTGCGCGGCTCAAAATGTGTGTTTCGGTTAAGGAGGAGTACTTTAAAGGAAAGCGCAAAAACAATTGATCAAATTCTAGTAGCAATACCAATTGATTATTTACGGATCACCCCTCGTATATTAAGAAAGTAAAGTATTTTATATAATTTACGCATTAGATCAATTTCACTAGGTATATTTTTCAAAGATAATTTATCCTCTTCACATGTTTCCTGTTTGCAAGTCAAGCAGGATTTCCTCACTTATCCGTGAATATATGCAGATTTGCGTATGAAGATTCGCATGTATTATGCAATTTAAACAATATGTATTGTACAATCTACAAGGCTTGTTTTTACATAGTGACAATATTACGCATCCAGGTGGAAGCTATAGGATTGTACACGTATGTTTGAAAGAATAGGTATGTGGTATTTTTAGTGTTTAACGACATTCTATTTAAAGGGACACACGGCAATCTTTCTTTTTTAAAAACACACAGCGTCCCGCTAGTTTTTCTGCATAACTTGCATTTGTTTAATTTTAATATTAATTATAAAAATAGTATTAAGCAATTTGTTTTTGCATATTATTAATTTTTGATATTATTGCACCAGTAATATATTAAAACTGATAGTATAATAAGACAAAATAGTAAATATTTAAAATTTGATTTATTTAAATGTAACCAGGGTAAAGGAAAAAATTATACTGGATATATAAATCGAGACAACCATTTCAAACATTTCAAGGTTGCCGTGTGTCCCTTTGAAGCATTATGAAACCCTCTCCACACACACGTACACATTAGAATCTGTTATACAAACCACTGACTTATAATAACAAAAATATTGGATAATGTACAATTTACCTGAATTTCACGTGGGACAGTGCGAACATTTCACAAAATGTTGTCCAACTTTAAACACTTGTATCTCGATGAGTTTTATAGATACTAGTTTCATTTATGCCAAAAACCATCACAATCAAAGTGCTGAAAGCATTGATGGACTAGTGGCTTTGGAAATTGAACAGTTCTGTTGAGTGTACATGGTGTAAGTGCATTTATGAACATTGTATGCACTGACCTTGCGTATGTATTTGGATGATACTACAGTCTGCCCACGGTGTTTTCTTTCCCGCCAAATGGATTAGTACTGACCATTGAATAATATTAGGTAACAGAAAAACAATTATAGCAAAAAATTGTTATCAATAACGGGCATTGTTTTTCCTATTTTACTATTGGACTGTCTGTAAGTATCAATTTGGTTCTGTGTTGACAAAACTGGCGAAAAGCGTCTTTTTGAGTTCGAAGAGATCAGATTGTAATTATTAAATTCCGACGCATGCACCGGATTGAAATATGGGCCGTATGAGTTATCCTTTTAAGAAAAATACATCTAATTTTAGTATTGTTTACATATTTGTTTTATTGTGCTATGTATTCCATCATTTATTAATTCGGAGCAACATTATCATGTACGGGGTCCAAACGGGGTTTATAATATTTCGAGATAAAATATATCATTTTATTTCTTGTCTTAGTAGAAAAAAGTATAGGCCCAAACATCATATTCTTTATTTTTCTTTCCATTTCCCACAGCTTATTTACGATTTAGATGATATTTGTCTGATCCGGAGAACTATTTCTTCTCTACACAAGGCCAGGGCCCCTATGAATATGCATACTGTGAGTGGGATGTGTTTACCTCTTTTATGCGAATGAACACCCAATCAAAATGACAGCTGACGCTCTGTCTGTTAGCGTAGTGATACATTACATCAGTGACGATCTGTTGCGGCTTCTAGCGTGCTCAAATTTTGTCGCCTGCTAAGGACTAGGGCTTGAAAAGCCCCTAGTCCAAAAACCAGTAAACCCACAAGTGGAAGGGGCAAGAAGAAAAAAGAGTTGGAGGTGGACAGTTTGATTAAGCAGTTTAAACAACGTTCAGCATTTAACATGGACAGCATCGAAAAGATAGCCTCCAAACTGTCAGAAGAAAATGACGATGCAAACATTTTCACTTACTTGTCCAAGAGAGTGAAAACATTCTCCTAACCAACAAAAAATGGGTGGAAGACGAAGTCCTGGCAATCTACATGGAGGCTATGAGGCGAGAGAGAAACCAGGTTACTATCACATATACTACTACTACTACTGGCCCCACCTATGCAGCAATTTTAGCCTACATTTTATAGCAAACAGCACCAACTTCAAGCAGTGCAACAACCAGAGCCAGGACTACAGTACTTTAACTTGTAAAACTCCTAGTTACCCCTCTTACCATTCCAGTAGTAAATAAAGGTGTAATAAACAGTAATAAAGCAAAATGCAATACATATGCGTTTCTTTTTTTGAACAGTATATACAACTAACAATACACAACTTTCATGTATTGTATTGTTGTTTATCGGTCCATCAACATATATGGTCATTTCGAGCAGTCCCAGAGAGAGGGGAATGGATACAGGAGAATCATTCATCCCTACCATTTCGAAAGGAGCTCATGGTTCTTTAACGTTTTCGGTGTATAGCACCGATACACAGGACAGTCCGGTTTACTTCCCCATCCGACGGACGAGGCTAAGGAAATGTGTATTTCTCAAGAATAAATCCAAGTGGGTCAGGCCACCCGGCTCCCTATGATAACAATGATAATATGAATAATACTCTTACCTTACACACATCGCAAGTCTCTGTTTGGCACCGATGGCTTCTCTCACTACTGTCTTTCCGCTGCTGATGGGGCCTAGAAATCCCAATATTGCCTCCATTTGCTGGAGGAACATCCTGAAGTATTCTCGGTATTTGTCATGGTCCAGCTCCAGGTGTTTTGGCAAGTGGTAAAATGAACGAAATTTGTTCCTTCTTTTTATTATATCATGGATCCAAAACCTATGTTTTCTTTTGCCAAGCATTAATTTCTTCTTTATAATTAAAGTAAACAACATGTCGTCAAGATCAAGCTGTTCCCAATGTGCAAGTAACAGTCTCAACTGAAGGTGCCTTAATTCTAGTAACAACCATTTTGGTTTTGAATAAAATATGTATTTCCGCGCATGTGCTTTCACTAAAATCTGCACACACTGTCATCGTCATGGAAATCAGCGTCACGCGAACTGAGAGCAGATCAAAGAAAATTAAACATGAAAAAACTCCGCTGAGAATCATCTCGCTAAAATAACTTTCTTTGATTCTGCTCTCAATTCGCTAAGTATTAGCAGAAGTGAATATTAACCGAGTCTTTTTACCATTGATTGCGATACTTTAGGCATAATTATATCTTGATGGACTGAGAATTAGAGCTGAAATGCGTGTGTTTACTTATCGAGTCGAGACAAATCTTCGTTACAGATGAACATCTCGTGCACCTGCTGATGACGTCGATTACTGGGCTTGGTACTGTTTGCGACTGTCAACATGTACAGCGATAACGAAAATAAGTGAAGCACATAACATGGAAAATCTCATTAAACAGATTCTAGCCCATGTGCTTCAGCGATCATGAACATTATAATTAACACAATTATCAAGTAGATGCAATGCATTCTTTTTAACCGATATCTATGGGGAAAAAATAGCGAAATATTTTAAATATACCTGCTTTACAGAAATGGCAATTTCAGTCTTATAATTATCAATGTAAAGGGGCGTAATTGTAAAATGTTAAACTTTGGTTCGTTATTTCATTATAATGGCAAAGTTAATATCACTTGTTTTTTTGCGGTTTTCATCACTTGAGACAGATAATAGTCATTTAATAAAGTTTAACCATGTTCTTGATAATATTCTTATTTTTTAAATATAAATAAATAAATATGAAAAGCACGTTTTATCTAAATGGGATTTTGGATCACAAATAATAAGTAAAAAACAAATTAAAATAAACTGTGACATTCCGTTATCAAATATCTCACATTATAAAATAGCATTCAGTTTCTTTACGCTATTTGTAAAAAAGGTGCTAAACTTGCTCCGATTCAAGTCGATTTCATTAAATGCCATGAATTCACAATATATACGATAACCTATACTTATCATGAGATTATTTATATTAAAACCACATTTTTAAACATTCTATGTAACGTCAATTAAACTATATCTAACGAAACTAAATAAAACTCGCTAAGAGATAAATATATCGTTAAGTGATAACTGGAAGAAACATAGAACCGGTACATTGGTAGTATAAACCAAATAAAAATATTTGTATTACAGTGTCCTGTAAATCTTTCGTTCTATCGTGTGATGAAGATACCATAATTATAGTTTGTTTTTCATCATTTACACTACCAATGTAAGTATAATACTTATTATTGCTTGTATAAAAGCAGCAGTGCATGATTATTATGTAAAACACTTTTTTTAATGAAAATTATATGAAAATGTGCGTCTTATGAGCATTTTTTTTTAAACTTTTTCTCATATGAAAATTATATGAATATCATATAAGACGTTTTATATGAAAATTCCCATATGCGAATATAGTAATATTTTTATTATATATGACAAAAGTTTCTATGTATAATAATAATCTGAATTTGAATTATCATTTACTTATAGTACATTGTTTGATATCAATAACTGAGACGTATGATTAATCTGAGCAAATGATAGATATCCAAACATATACTAATAATATCAATAATATTTTCAATCTATTTCTCTTGGAATTAACAATGTCTTAAATTTCTCATTCCTATCACACATTGTTGGTTGTTATTAAAGGGTGTACATCAGGATTTTTCTAGAAACGTCTTAATTTACTTTAAAAGGAATGTAGCGCCACAGCCAAACAGCTATATTATTGAGAGTTCTTAAAAACTTGGAAAAAGATGAAAGAATTATGAAAATCTAATGCTAAACAAAAAAGATATGACCATTTGAACCTTGTTCTAACACGGACAGGCAGCCGCCATTTTTCGAACTATGACAACATCGTTCCAAATTACCATAGTATAGAATATTGATAAATAGCATTTAAAGCAAAGAAAATCACTGAAAATTTATGCAAAATACTTTACTGATCATATAAAGCATTATTGCCATTTTTCATACAATTGCAGAATTCTTTTACCTATAAATCAGTAAAGTTTCATATTTATAAATATTCCATAAATGGTCATTAGAACTGTGATGTCACATCTCTCAAAATGGCGGCTTCCATATCCGTTTCAACAGAACCTTCAAATTATCTTCTTTGTTTATCGTCCGATTTTGATCAATGTTTCACCTTCATTCATTTTTTCAGAACTCGGAATAATAAAAATGGTTTGACTGTGTCGTTAACAAGTGGAAAAAAAGCCAATGTTACGTATGTCAATCTGAAATCCCACCAAATTCGTAATTATGAACGTACGATGAAGTTTCGGTTGTTTATCATGTACATTCACTGAAGATTACAACGATGACTCGTAAATGGCAGGTTTTTTTCATGCCACACACGTTCGTCAACCATATGGCAACCTTTACGGTACCATTCCTTGCATTTTCTGCACAGTTTTTTCCCGGCTGTGTCCAGTTATTTCCCGGCGGTTATTTTCCTCTAACAATGCTACCGCTCTGATGTAACAGAGTGTTATTGTTATACTATTGCCTCATTAATGAGGTTGACATGAGGGATGAGCGAGAAAACATTGGAGTTGAGATATGATAACATATTAATGAGATACACAATATTGTCCAGTTTTCCCCCGGCTGTGTCCAGTTATTTCCCGGTGGTTATTTTCCTCTAACAATGGTTCCGCTCTGATTTAATAGAGTGTTATTGGTTATACTCTTACCTCATTAATGAGGTTGACATGAGAGATGAGCGGGAAAACATTGGAGATGAGATACGATAACATATTATTGAGATACATAATAATGTCCATTTTTTTCCCGGCTGTGTCCAGTTATTTCCCGGCGGTAATTTTCCTCTTACAAAGGTACCGCTCTGATTTAATAGTGTGTTAATGGTTATACTATTGCCTCATTAATGAGGCTGACATGAGGGATGGGCTGGAAATCATTGGAGTTGAGATATGATAACATATTATTGAGGTACACAATATGGTCCAGTTTTTTCCCGGCTGTGTCCAGTTACTTCCCGGCGGTTATTTTCCTCTAACAATGGTACAGCTCTGATTTAATAGAGTGTCATTGGTTATACTTTTGCCTCATTAATGAGGTTGACATGAGGGATGAGCGGGAAAACATTGGAGTTGAGATATAACATATTATTGAGATACACAATATTGTCGAGTATTTTCCCAGCTGTGTCCAGTTATTTCCCGGTGGTTATTTTCCTCTAACAATGGTACCGCTCTGATTTAATAGAGTGTTATTGGTTGTACTATTGCCTCATTATTGCGGTTGGCATGAGAGATGAGCGGGAAAACATTGGAGATGACATATGATAACATATTATTGAGATACATAATAATGTCCAGTTTTTTTCCTGGCTGTGTCCAGTTATTTCCCGGCGGTTATTTTCCTCTATCAATGGTACCGCTCTGATTTAATAGAGTGTTATTGGTTGTACTATTGCCTCATTAGTGAGGTTGGCATGAGAGATGAGCGGGAAAACATTGGAGATAAGATATGATAACATATTATTGAGATACACAATATGGTCCAGTTTTCCCCCGGCTGTGTCCAGTTATTTCCCGGCGGTTATTTTCCTCTAACAATGGTACCGCTCTGATTTAATAGAGTGTTATTGGTTACTATACTATTGCCTCATTAATGAGGTTGACATGAGGGAGGCGCGGGAAAACATCGGAGTAGAGATATGATAACATAGTATTGAGATACACAATATGGTCCATTTTTTTCCCCGTCTGTGTCCTGTTATTTCCCGGCGGTTATTTTCCTCTTACAATGGTTCCGCTCTGATTTAATAGAGTGTTATTGGTTATACTATTGCCTCATTAATGAAGTTGACATGAGGGATGAGCAGGAAAACATTGGAGTTGAGATATGATAACATATTATTGAGATACACAATATGGTCCAGTTTTTTCCCGGCTGTGTCCAATTATTTCCCGGCGGTTATTTTCCTCTAACAATGGTACCGCTCTGATTTAATAGAGTGTTATTGGTTGTACTATTGCCTCATTAGTGAGGTTGGCATGGGAGATGAGCGGGAACACATTGGAGATGAGATATTATAACATATTATTGAGATACACAATATGGTCCATTTTTTACCCGGATGTGTCCAATTATTTCCCGGCGGTTATTTTCCTCTAACAATGGAACCGCTCTGATTTATTAGAGTGTTATTGGTTATACTATTGCCTCATTAGTGAGGCTGGCATGAGAGAAAGTCGGGAAAACATTGGAGATGAGATTGGATAACATATTATTGAGATACACAATAATGTCCAGTTTTTTTCCGGCTGTGTCCAGTTATTTATCGGCGGTTATTTTCCTCTAACAATGGTACCGCTCTGATTTATTAGAGTGTTATTGGTTACAAGGTTGCCTCATTAGTGAGGCTGGCATGAGGGATGAGCTGGAAAACATTGGAGATGAGATATGATAACATATTATTGAGATACACAATAATGTCCAGTTTTTTTCCCAGCTGTGTTCAGTTATTTCCCGGCGGTTATTTTCCTCTAACAATGATACCGCTCTGATTTTATAGAGTGTTATTGGTTATTCTATTGCCTCATTAATGGGATTGACATGAGGGATGAGCGGGAAAACATTGGAGATGGAATATGATCAAATATTATTGAGATACAGAGTAATGTCCAGTTATTTCCCAGCAGTTATTTTCCTCTAACATTGGTATCGCTCTGATTTAATAGGGTGTTATTAGTTATACCGTGTCCAGTTATTTCCCAGCGCCTATTTGCCTCTAACAACGGTGCAGATCTGATTTAAAACATTGTTATTGGTTATACTATTGCCTCATTAATGAGGTTCACATGAGAGATGAGCGGGAAAACATTGGAGATGAGATATGCTAACATATTATTGAGATACACAATATTGTCCAGTTTTTCCCCGGTTGTGTCAAGTTATTTCCCGGCGGTTATTTTCCTCTAACAATGGTGCCGCTCTGATTTAATAAAGTGTTATTGGTTATACTATTGCGTCATTAATGAGGTTAACATGAGAGATGAGCGGAAGAACATTGGAGATGACATTTGAAAACATATTATTGAGATACACAATATGGTCCAGTTTTTTACCGGCTGTGTCAAGTTATTTTCCGGCGGTTATTTTCCTCTAACAATGGTGCCGCTCTGATTTAATAAAGTGTTATTGGTTATACTATTGCGTCATTAATGAGGTTAACATGAGAGATGAGCGGAAGAACATTGGAGATGACATTTGACAACATATTATTGAGATACACAATATGGTCCAGTTTTTTACCGGCTGTGTCCAGTTCTTTCCCGGCGGTTATTTTCCTCTAACAATGGTACTGCTCTGATTTAAGGGAATGTTATTGGTTATACTATTGCCTCATTAATGAGGTTGGCATGAGAGATGAGCGGGAAAACATTGGAGATGAGATTTGATAGCATATTATTATTTTTTCTCGGCTGTGTCCAGTTATTTCCCAGGGTGTTGTTTCTTCTAATATTTCCGTCGCTCTGATATAATAGAGTGTTATTGGTTATACTATTACCTCATTATTTATGTTGACATGAGAGTTGAGAGGGCAAACTTCAGATATGAGGTATGACAACATATTATAAAGATACGCAACATGATCTATTTTTTTCCCGGCTGTGCCCAGGTATTTCCCTGCGGTTATTTTCCTCTAATATTGCCTCTGTTCCAATTTATTAGATTGTTGTTGGTTATACTATTACCTCATTAATGATGTTGACATGAGGGATAATTGGGAAAGAGATGAGGTATGATAACATATTATTAAGATACACAATAATGTCAAGTTTTATTACTCAGGGTGTGGATTCCTCTAATATTGCTGCCGCTCTGATATGAAATAGAATTGTTTGATCCAATATTCGTGAGGCTGCGATTTTTATCTAGTGCGGATGACTTAAAGATTAGGCAACTTGATTAGACATGCCGTAAAACAAAGTTGAAAAATATATAACATGTCATCCTAAAAATGAGTATGATAATGGACCTTTGGAAACGTCCGAGCACGACACATACGAAATATTGCAGTCTCGGTTTGATTGAGACTGTTTATGAGCGGTAGTGAAATATGCTAGCTACCGCTCACGCCCTCTAGCCCCGGGTTGAGCAGAACTCAATATTCATAAAATCAACAGCACAAAATTTTAACCATCCCGAAGATGGCATGCAAATGGCGGTGGACTGGGAGTATACGTCTTCCCCATGTCGTATGGCGTATGGTCCCAGTATCTAAGTTCTAAAATGAAGTGCCCCGAAGAGCGAAATAAACATAAAGGAATTTAGTTGGGATCAGCGGTTATGAAGCCTGCGCATAAAATGCAGACAACATATCCGATGAGTGGTTAAACAATACCCACAGCCTTTTATCGGCCGTAGTAGTGGAACCAGCGAATCAAAAATTAAGTAAGAAAACAAAAGAAATTGAAATGTACCACCGATAACTAAATATAAGTATCGGGCTCAGCGATCTCCAAAGATCGAATGAATAACAGTACTGATTGCAAGCGCGGGGAGACGTTTTACTGTATGATAATGGACCTTTGGAAACGGCCGAGTAGACCTAGACTTCGTCCATCCGTTTCCCGATACTGTTCAGTTATTTCCCAATGCATTTCTTCCTCCAATGTTAATAAAGCTGCGTGGTATGCAATTACACCAAACTGAGACAAATAGAGTAGAAAAGCGATAACAAAATGTGCAATTTATTTTCCAGGACATTTCTTTTCGGCAAAATATTTATTATTGTTTGCATACAACTACATTAACAGTAAACTATCCAGGTTTAATCCAGCTCTAATTTGACTTCGTTTATTGTTATAATTCAGTACTAATAAACATAGTAGTGGAACGTATATGTACACGAGTTATGTGTGTCAGCAGGAATTTGTATGCGAAATTTCTGGTGTAAACTATGAAAATTTTGCATGTATGTGTACGTTAACATTACTTTAACCTGTGAGATGGTCCCTGCAAGCGGATATGTTATTTTTCGCCCTAAGTGATACGCGCATGCGTATTGTAACTTCCGTCCATTTATTTCCTGGTCCAGTTTTCCCCCGTTACACCGGTTCTCTATTTGTTTTATCCTGTCGACTTTATACAATTCTATAACTCGGAAAGTTTTCCTTATTTCAGATACTGTGTACAGTTATACAGAAAGTATTGACGATCTTGACCATTGTTTTATATTGAATTACAATTGCGAATATCAAATCGTTATTTGTGTTATTCTGAAAATTGCATAGTTTTTACAAATCTTTGGATATTTATACAGGGTGCTATATGCACTGAATTCGTTTTATTACCGGATTTTTAAAGTGCAAGCTTCCTCTGTCATTCCTTTTAAAAGATTCATATTCATTTTTCAAACATTTTAGCAAAATATGCAACAAAAAACAAAAATACTAACCCCACTTCTAACAATTTCGCCCATTTGACTTCTCTGAAATTATCTGACTAAGCTGCAGCTTTGTTGTTTGTTTGTTTTGTTTATTCTGTCACGAATATGTTTGTATATTGTATATTGTATATGATGATAAACTTGTAAAGTTTAAATCAATAAAAATATATGTCTGTCTGTTGATCAGTGTGAACATTAGCTAGTGTGAACTAAATGCATCAACGTTTTATAAAATCACTCGTAACCATGGCAACCGTATTTTTATAAATGTTTTTCTCTGAATATTATGTTGTTGTTTTTATTATTATTTATGCTTCAGTTTTATTTAGAATATGTAGTAATTGTACATGCCTTAAGACAGAAATAATGGATATCGTGATAACAGACAACCAATAGGATGAGTTTATTCAAAACGAATGTCTCCATTTGTATTAACAGTTTTGAATGATTGAAATTCGACAAACAATCATTAGATAGTGTAAACAAACACGTCGATGTTTCATAAAATCACGTTTACCCATGGCAACGAAATAACGATGAGCTTTCTCTGTAATTATTACATTTTTATCGAGTCCGTTTACGCGTTCTGACGTTTTGTCCCTGTATATAGTAATATTTATTTATAGTTAATTCATCCTCTTTTCTTTCAGTACTGTGATTTCTTCATAGTGTATATATACAATGTGTTTTTGTATTGACAGTCCTTCACATCAAAATTAACAACTTCTACAGTGCTTCACATGTCGCCTAAAAGTAGATTAATACAGATTAGTAATAGTATACGTGTCCATAAATAAGGAATAAAATAAAAAATAAAAAACTTTATTGAAATAATTGTATTTTTTTAATTAATAACATGTTTTTCTAATGTAAACCAACAAAACATAAATTTAAAGAAGGGAACAATTACAATAACTACAGCAGTAGTCTTAATAAAAGTCCTTAAAAAACTTTAAAAAATGCAACAAAAAATAAAGATTAAATATATATAAAAAAGGAAAAATCAGCAGGCTTGAACCTTGACTTCCCAGGCACTAAAACGAACGAGATTTAGGAGTGTATCTATTGCAACTCACCGTTCATTGTTATTAATTGACAACACCTGTCATGCATGTGTATCCACGCCTGTCATGCACGTGTATCCACGCCTGTCATGCACGTGTATCCACGCCTGTCATGCACGTGTATCCATACATAGGCAACGATACTTTTCACACCTCTTGCTAAACAAAATACAACTTCTTTTTCGGGTATTTCAGTTTCAAATTGGTGGAGGCTGGTTCAATTTTAAGATGTTGATCAATAAATATGCACGTTAAACTCATTTCAATGGATCAGTGAATCAGTGACTAGAACTGTTAGCTAGTGTGCTGTTTGGTTCCTGCCAAAATATAAGTTCGGCAATCCTGTGTGCATCTGAAAATGTGTTAGTCACTTAAACCAGCGCTAAAATGAAATGTTTAAGAGTAAAATGTTTTTTTGTTGTTTTTTTGGCCATGAGCTGACAATGCAGTGGTCTCCTTTGTGCTTTAAGTTCGTGGATTTATTCAATATGCGATTGGTAAACATCATTTACTATTTACTTAAATGTTTTAGTTAATTTAGGGCTTTATAACGTAATGCCTCATCAAAGGTCCCATTCCTAAATCTAAATCGGAAGTGATTTTATGATGAATGTATAACTACAAGCCATAAAAAATAATGCCACAGACCTTATCTTATTCTCAAGAACATCAAAAACGTCTTTGTATAAATGTATGTAAAACGGTGACCCCTGAGGAGGAGATATATTTGACCCCAGTTTCACTATTTGAAATTGCGGGTATCAGCCATTTAAAATTTCGAAGCGAGCAGAAATAACTCGTAAGAGATGCCGTTGTTAAAATGCGTTTAAAAATGATAACACTTGTGCAGGGACTGTAGATAGACGGTCCTGACGTGTGTTCGTTTTTAATTAAATACAAGGAGATACTCAACATATGTTGTTTAAGCTCATATAGTAAATGACGTGTGCTACATGTTACGAAAATCATGTTATTTCTTTATCAAAATTACACGCTAAAACAATAACATTAATTTTTCAACTTGGCACTTTCGGTCAAAAAGTATAACGAGCATGTGACCATCTACAGTACAGGTGCGTATTCGGTGAAGGGGATAATATTGAACGCACCTTAAAGTCTAAAAAATAGCCTATATTTAAAAAGATCGACCGATGTTCGATTTCTTGGTTTCTGGCCCATCTGGAATCATGAGTACTTCACTGGGAAATATACACCCCCAGGTGTGTTGATATTTTCGATTTGTTTTTATTTGGCAAGTATCACCAACCACGTGCAGCCATATTTATTAACGTCAAAATATTTCTGCTGTCCAATTTATTTGGCTATCCCTCACCGGACCACCCACCCCACCCGTCAAATCTGGTTAGGTATAGATGTCTCATTGGAATCTGGGAAACCACCCTACTCCTCCTTTTTGTTATTAAACATGCTCGGAGAATAGACTTCGATAAATAAACTTTGGAAGATTTATGTCCCCTTCCGATTGATGAGGCTAAAAGAAAATGAACACAATCAGGAAACTCGGTGGCGCCGGTGAGGCTTGAATCCGGGTCCTGTGCTTTTAAGTGCATCACACTATCCACTGTGCCACGCCGGCCCTTGACAAAAAAAACGGCTTAATATGTCGAACTAGTATTCATAACTACCACATGACATCAATATACTTTGACCAATCGGTCATCAATAAAATAAAACACCTCCACATTCTGGTAGGGGGTGAACTTCGTGTTTATGGTTGATGCTCAACTGACTTTTTGAGCTCTTTATAAAACTAATTTGTAGAGATACTTATATTACAAGCTTTACTTTTTTGTGTACAACTCTGTATCTTTTTTTTGATGCTGTCTGATTTAAAAACACCAATAAGGATACATTTGATTTAATTGTTTTGTTAAATAGTTTGATTTTTCATATAGAGAGTGAGGATAAAGTCCGACAGAATACGAGTATCTTAACATCTCGGATATTTGTAACTAATAACAGGATGACATGATGTGAAAGTTATGAATAGACAGAAATATCAGTGTACTGTAATTAGTGGGAAGCGGTACCTAAGTCTACATTAAACTTAGAAGTGTGTTCCATGGAAACACTTGCGTCGCCTACCATGTGCTTATTTCCAAGGTTAGGTTGCAGTTTAAATCTTATAAAAGGGTATAACTCCGCCAAAATGAAAGTCAGAGTTATTGCACATGTGTAACAATATTCAATATACAATAACAATGCAAAACATGTTTCGAGACACTAATTTCAGTGCTTGATGTACACTTCAAGATAAACCATGTGTCCCTTTAATTCAAAATATCTATTTCAAAAGATTGAATAAACGATAAATAGATTAAAATGACCTTGTGTTCCCCAAAGGCAGTTTGTCAGTTTCAGATACGCAAATGGAAAATATTTTTTTAAAATAGATCATCTAGGTGAGGGTTTATCATTTTTATAATACAACTGAACCAAAGAATAAATAATACAATATTTTATTTATATTATATTTATAAACTAAACATCTATTAAATACTACAATCTTTAAAGGAGCTCTTTTATACCTCTTGTTTCTTGTTTATATTTATTACTGAACACTATATAAACACATTGCAACTAATTTTTTGGTGATATATCGCTTTCCGTGCATTTTATCGCCAGGTAAAAAATCACCTGTTGACCGATACAATATCCGTATTCGCCTCGGGTTTATTTCCGCTGATTTTCGGTGTGTGACGTCACACAAAGTACCGCGCCATATTAGATTGACAACACAGACAGGTTCTCAATATTGTATTGAGATAACTTAGATCATACTTTCTTGAAGTATTAAAGGCAACTGTCACTGAAAGTATGAAATACCAGGGCTTTATATGACAAACCCAATTCGATATTCAGAATCCCTTATTGTACGTTAAAAACGAATATCGATCTCAGCGCTAGCTCGAAGTTCAAATCCAACTCGATATTCTATCTCACTTTTTATACAGTTTAACCGAATATCGATCTCCGTATGGAGCAAGCTTGACAATGTAAACTCAGCTTGATATTGAATGTCGATCTACGATCTTCGATCTCACAGCCAACTACACACACCTGCAATTTTTTTGCAAAATAAATCCCACGGAGTGTACGTGTTTGTGCGTGACCATGAAGCATATATCATTTACGACAACGCAGTTATTCATCGACTTTATAACAACTAGTCAATGTATCTAGGTAGTTATGTCAATTACATTACTTTAAGAAAGGCTTTCTTTGACGAAACGGAGTTTAGCTTGAAAGCAAGTGTTAAACAAGACAAGAGCTATTGAAAAATTGGAGAAATAACCTTAAACCAATATGTTCAGTATTGTGAACGTGTCTAAGCCTAAAAATTATGAAGGGTAAATGTCAAAACTGTATTCAGAAAAAAAGAAGAAATACCAATTATGTTCAATAATAATTGTGATATTTTCTACGAGGAGTGCAAATACTGGTTATATCTGTGGGAAAAATATTTAGATTTTTAAAATAGATTGACAACACAGACAGGTTCTCAATATTTTAATGAGATAACTTAGATCATACTTTCTTGAAGTATTAAAGGCAACTGTCACTGAAAGTATGAAATACATAGGGATGAAATTGTTTATTGATTGCAGACTCATTTCTGAGAAAAGCTTGTTGCATCACAGAAGTTCAGGGATTTGCTCTCCTATAACATGAAGCCGTGGCTTTACGTTTTCTCTGACCATTGGCAAGTGCATTAAAAGTGCATTAAAAACATGTCTACGAACAGCAAGACGATTTTTGAAATGAACCGTCCTCCGACGTGCATAAGCGTTTGACTTTTTAATGTGTAGACTTCCCGTAGAGATTCTCTGCCCTAGACGTACACCGATACACTGATTTTTATAAGTGTACAGCTTACCTAAAATGATCATTTGTTATCCATTTCACACTAAAATGTTAATAAAAAAAACACATTATGATATGAAATACATTAGTTTAAATCTATTATCTAGGTACTATGCACTGTTTGAACGGCAAAATACAGGTGTCAGTGCTGTGACGTCTTACAAGAAACGTTTACATTGTCCACACGTTTTTTTGGTCAAAAAAAGGCCGTTCTGCTGTGGGAGAAATAGAGAGGCAGTTCAAAATAGGACAGCGGGATTTAAATATTCAGTGGGTGGCATATGAAGAGCTTGTTTTTTTTTTGTTGTTTTAAAGTCGAAACATTCTTAGGCCATTTGTTACAATAAATAATTTAAAAAAAATGAGGATCTCAGTATTTGAAAATAGTTGAAATGAGCCCTTTTTATTAATATATATGTTATATTTTTATATTTTTTTTTTATATATTTTTTTTATATTTCTATTTATTTCGGAGTTAAGCAACTCAAATACACAATAGAATGTGCTGAAAACTCTATGTCTTGCGGATTATAGACTCATTCTGCATATAAATGAAGTGTACCCTGGATTTCCATTCATGTTTGCAACATATGCTTTTTATTTGGCGGTCTGGTGCACCGTAATTCCAAACTTCTTACATGGTACCTTCCTTAAAAATCCCCCCACCCCGACCCTGGATCCGCACTTCAATTTGTTAAACAGGGTTACTTCCCTTAGGTATTACGTCATAATCATCTGTAATAATAACGTTGAGAATACCCCTGTAACGTGTTTGCGCTGAGTCAATATCGAATTGTTAGCTACGGAAAATACAAACTATGTTGATTATATAGCCTTTCTAGCCGTTTTAAAGATTGGATTCGGACACAAGATAAGTTGTTGAAGTAGCGTGTTAACAGAATATATAACATTACATTCAGACATTAACATGCTAGTCTTTCGAAGTTGACTGAATTGACAACATCGGCGTAAAAATCGCTGTATTTTGCATGCTTGAAGCTCGATTTGAAAGCACTCAATACATATTTTGATGTTTTCTTTGACTTATGATATTCAACATGCGAACCTAAGATCTATGGTAAAAAAAAAAAACTTTTTAAAATTATTCTTGAATATATTATTAAATACGCTTGTGCTTATCCATAACACTATTATTGATTATAATAGTGTTATGAAGGGCAAAAACGTATTTTCTAATATATTCAAGAATAATATTAAAAAGTAAAAATACTTACCATAGCTGTTAGATTCGCATTATGACGTCATTCGGCCCCGAAAATCATTTGAAAATGGCGGTTTCATTTGTAAAGTCTGCTAGTGTCGATACCAAGTGGCGAAATACTCGTTGTTGTGTGACTTTCTCGTGATACGGACTATGCACACTGATAAAATATGGATTTATTTACGTATCGGTGCTTTACGTTAGTGAATTGATTGTGATTTGAAGCTGGAATACTGCGCCGAACTTAACGGAATTAACGGACACCTGATTTTCGGTAAAATTCATTTGTTTACATTGGGGACATAAACAAACGACGAGCAGTATCAAATTGCACTTTGGTGACTTTGAACTCGGATATCTCAGCGAATTTACAAGGGATCGTAGGAAGAAAGGTATTGTTGGATAGGAAATTAATTTCTGCACATGTTAGTATATAGTGTGCATGTAATTGAGATTGTTTCGAACGTCTGCTTGACCTCTGAAAAAGAACACCAGCATTTTCCAAAATTTCCCATTCATGTCCTTTATAGACAATTATAATAATAGAAGGCAAAAAATAAAAGTGACCAGTTCCTGTGGGCACAGTGTGCCGATTATGGATTTAGAAACAGGACTGATAATCATTGTTTTTCTACTAAAATGTGTTACTATTTATAGTAATGTATGTAATAAGTCCTATCATATATATACGCATTTTTGGCCCGCAATATGCACAAAATTACCCTACAATAAAGCTCTCGAGAAATGAGCCGTCAGGGGCGTTCCTGGGGCTCCTTTAGGACCTTTAGGTATACGCACCATCGAGTTTTGGATTCACCAATGTGCCTAACCCCCCTATACCTTCAATTTTTATTGCATTTTTGGCATTTTTAACCTTTTTCATTTCTTTGCTTCTTTAATAGCCTGTACGCACGTGCGTCAGTGCGTATGCCCAGGTACGCCCCTGGCCGTATTCGAAATGCGGTCCGATATGCCAAATATAGGTCATGTGACCGGGTCGAAAATGCATATACATATATAACCGGTCACATGATCGTTACGAGTATTGGCGATTGCTTTCTATAGAATTGCTTTTGTTTTACACTTAATAACACTATATTAGCGGAACAAATGGAACGGTACCGGCTTCCGACCTTCCACCTGGCTGCGCCCCTGAGTTTATTTCCTGTTTACGATGACGTAACGAACGTTACATGACGTCACATTTTTAAACCATAACGTCACAACGAATGTAAATAAACAGCGGATTTAAACAAATACTCAGTAAAGGTAAACACTTTATCTTAATATTACAATCGTAACGCTTGATTATGTGTACAGTACTGTATGTCATATTATTTTAAAAAGCTTAATCATTGAGAATAACCGATATTTAAACCTTTTTCCGCTGGTTAAATGGTGCACTCTGACGAGTTTTGGGAGACACTTCAGTATGGGGATAAAAAGAGCATAGCCTATCAGATAAAGGTTTTCTGTCGGGGTTTGCAGTGCCTAAAAGCAGCTACGCCACTAGAAACATGTTTTTTTTTAGAAAACGTAAAAATCTAGGCCTATATCTATTTGGAAATGTGTGATTTGACTATCGGTTCAAAATAAATCAACTTAATTCACATTATATATGATAAAAATAACATTGTAACGGTTTAATGTTAGAGAAAATGCATATATATATATTAGAAAATGCGTATATATATGATAAAAAGTTTAAAACATGGGTGATGCATATTGCCAGTCATATCGGCCTTCGACCAATATCGGCCCTCAGGCTAAAGCCTTCGGGCCGATATTGGGGTCTCGGGCCGATATGACGGGCAATAACGCATCACCCATGTATTAATCTCTAAATATTGCTTATATGAAAGCAGCAGTGCATGATTATTATGTAAAACCCTTTTTTTTAAATGAAAATTATATGAAAATGTGCGTCTTAAGAGCATTTTTTTTAAACTTTTTCTCATGAAAATTATATGAATATCATATAAGACATTTTATATGAAAATTATATGAGGCTTCTTTTATATAAGAATTGTATGAGATTCCCATATGCGAATATAATAATATTTTTATTGTATATGACAAAAGTTCCTATGTATAATAATAATATGAATTTGTATTATCATTTATTTATAGTACTATGTTTTATATCAATAACTGAGACGAATGATTAAACTGAGCAAATGATAGATATCCAAACATATACTAATAATATCAATAATAATTTCAATCTATTTCTCTTGGAATTAACAATGTCTTAAATTTCTCATTGCTATCACAAATCGTTGCGTCACCTAGGATAGCATGTATTACTGTGCAGAATGAATTTCTTAGCAAATAAGGGATAAAGTTTAGGCTCATTCATTATATTTAGGACATTTAGAATAGAAAATAATTATATTTTTCAATTTTTAGTCGGACACATAGACCCCCATGAAAATCCTGATGTACTCTCTTTAAAGGGAATGTAGCGCCACAGCCAAACAAGCTTTATTATTGAGTGTTCTGAAAAACTTGGAAAAAGGTGAAAGAATTATGAAAATCGGATGCTAAACAAAAAAGATATGACCATTTGAACATTGTTCTAACATGGACAGGGAGCCGCCATTTTTCGAACTATGATATCATCGCTCCAAATTACCATATATAGAATATTGATCAATATCATTTAAAGCAAAGAAAATCACTGAAAATTAATGCAAAATACTTTACTGATCATATAAAGCATTATTGCCATTTTTCATACAATTGCAGAATTCTTTTCCCTTTAAATCGGTAATGTTTCGTATTTATAAATATTCCATATATGGTCATTAGAACTGTGATGTCACATCTCTCAAAATGGCGGCTTCCATATCCGTTTCAACAGAACCTTCAAATGATCTTCTTTCTTTATCGTCCGATTTTGATCATTGTTTCACCTTCATTCATTTTTTCAGAACTCGGAATAATAAAAATGGTTTGACTGTGTCGTTAACAAGTGGAAAAAAGCCAATGTTACGTATGTCAATCTGAAATCCCACCAAATTCGTAATTATGAACGTACGATGAAGTTTCGGTTGTATATCATGTACATTCACTGAAGATTACAACGATGACTCGTAAATGGCAGGTTTTTTTCATGCCACACACGTTCGTCAACCCTATGGCAACCTTTATGGTACCATTCCTTTCATTTTCTGCACAGTTTTTTCCCGGCTGTGTCCAGTTATTTCCCGGCGGTTATTTTCCTTTAACAATGCTACCGCTCTGATGTAACAGAATGCTATTGGTTATACTATTGCCTCATGAGGTTGACATGAGGGATGAGCGGGGAAACATTGGAGTTGAGATATGATAACTTATAAATGAGATACACAATATCGTCCAGTTTTTCCCCGGCTGTGTCCAGTTATTTCCCGGTGGTTATTTTCCTCTAACCATGGTTCCGCTCTGATTTAATAGTGTGTTATTGGTTATAATATTACCTCATTAATGAGGTTGACATGAGAGATGAGCGGGAAAACATTGCAGATGAGATACGATAACATATTATTGAGATACACAATAATGTCCAGTTTTTTCTCGGCTGTGTCCAGTTATTACCCGGAGGTTATTTTCCTCTTACAAAGGCACCGCTCTGATTTAATAGAGTGTTAATGGTTATACTATTGCCTCATTAATGAGGTTGACATGAGGGATGGGCGGGAAAACATTGGAGTTGAGATATGATAACATATTATTGAGATACACAATATGGTCCAGTCTTCTCCCGGCTGTGTCCAGTTATTTCTCGGCGGTTATTTTCCTCTAACAATGGTACCGCTTTGATTTAATAGAGTGTTATTTGTTGTACTATTGCCTCATTAATGCGGTTGGCATGAGAGATGAGCGGGAAAACATTGGAGATGAGATATGAAAACATATTAATGAGATACACAATAATGTCCAGTTTTTTCCCCGTCTGTGTCCAGTTATTTCACGGGGGTTATTTTCCTCTATCAATAGTACCGCTCTGATTTAATAGAGTGTTATTGGTTGTACTATTGCCATTTAGTGAGGTTGGCATGAGAGATGAGCGGGAAAACATTGGAGATGAGATTTGATAACATATTATTGAGATACACAATATGATCCAGTTTTTTTCCTGAATGTGTCCAGTTATTTCCCGGCGGTTATTTTCCTCTAACAATGGTACCGCTCTGATTTAATAGAGTGTTATTGGTTATACTATTGCCTCATTAATGAGGTTGACATGAGGGATGAGCAGGAAACATCGGAGTTGAGATATGATAACATATTATTGAGATACACAATATGGTCCAGTTTTTTTCCCGTCTGTGTCCTGTTATTTCCCGGCGGTTATTTTCCTCTTACAATGGTACCGCTCTGATTTAATAGAGTGTTATAGGTTGTACTATTGCCTCATTAATGAGGTTGACATGAGGGATGAGCAGGAAAACATTGGAGTTGAGATATAATAACATATTATTGAGATACACAATAATGTCCAGTTTTCCCCCGGCTGAATCCAGTTATTTCCCGGCGGTTATTTTCCTCTAACAATGGTACCGCTCTGAATTAATAGAGTGTTATTGGTTGTACTATTGCTTCATTAGTAAGGTTGGCATGAGAGATGAGCGGGAAAACATTGGAGTTGAGATATGATAACATATTATTAAGATACACAATAATGTCCAGTTTTTTACCGGCTGTGTCCAGTTATTTCCCGGCGGTTATTTTCCTCTAACAATAGTACTGCTCTGATTTAAGAGAATGTTATTGGTTATACTATTGCCTCATTAATGAGGTTGGCATGAGAGATGAGCGGGAAAACATTGGAGTTGAGATTTGATAACATATTATTGAGACAATAATGTCTAGTTTCTTCCCGGCTGTGTCCATTTATTTCCCAGTGGGTATTTTCCTCTAACAATGGTACCGCTCTGATTTAAGAGAGTGTTATTGGTTATACTAGTGCCTCATTAGTGAGGTTGGCATGAGAGATGAGCGGGAAAACATTGGAGTTGAGATATGATAACATATTATTGAGATACACAATAATGTCCAATTTTTTCCCGACTGTGTCCAGTTATTTCCCAGTGGTTATTTTCCTCTAACAAGGGTGCCGCTCCGATTTAATATATTGTTATTGGTTATACTATTGCTTCATTAATGAGGTTGACATGAGAGATGATCGGGAAAACGTTGGAAATGAGAAATACCATACTATTGAGATACACAGTATGGTCCAGTTTTTTCTCGGCTGTGTCCAGTTATTTCCCAGGGTGTTGTTTCTTCTAATATTTCCGTCGCTCTGATATAATAGAGTGTTATTGGTTATACTATTACCTCATTATGTATGTTGACATGAGAGTTGAGAGGGCAAACTTCAGATATGAGGTATGACAACATATTATAAAGATACGCAATATGATCCATTTTTTTCCCGGCTGTGCCCAGGTATTTCCCTGCGGTTATTTTCCTCTAATATTGCCTCTGTTCCAATGTATTAGATTGTTGTTGGTTATACTATTACCTCATTAGTGATGTTGACATGAGGGATGATTGGGAAAGAGATGAGGTATGATAACATATTATTAAGATACACAATACTGTCAAGTTTCATTACTCAGAGTGTGGATTCCTCTAATATTGCTGCCGCTCTGATATGAAATAGAATTGTTTGATCCAATATTCGTGAGGCTGCGATTTTTATCTAGTGCGGATGACTTAAAGATTAGGCAACTTGATTAGACATGCCGTAAAACAAAGTTGAAAAATATATAACTTATGTCATCCTAAAAAAGAGTATGATAATGGACCTTTGGAAACGGCCGAGCACGACACATACGAAATATTGCAGTCTCGGTTTGATTGAGACTGTTTATGAGCGGTAGTGAAATATGCTAGCTACCGCTCACGCCCTCTAGCCCCGGGTTGAGCAGAACTCAATATTCATAAAATCAACAGCACACAATTTTAACCATCCCGAAGATGGCATGCATATGGCGGTGGACATGGAGTATACGTCTTCCCCATGTCGTATGGCGTATGGTACCAGTATCTAAGAAAATGAAATGCCCCGAAGAGCGAAATAAACATAATGGAATTTAGTTGGGAGCAGCGGTTATGAAGCCTGCGTATAAAATGCAGACATCATATCCGATGAGTGGTTAAACAATACCCACAGCCTTTTTATCGGCCGTAGTAGTGGAACCACCGAATCAAAAATTAAGTAAGAAAACAAAAGAAATTGAAATGTACCACCGATAACTAAATATAAGTATCGGGCTCAGCGATCTCCAAAGATCGAATGAATAACAGTACTGATTGCAAGCGCGGGGAGACGTTTTACTGCCGCCACACTTCACAAGCAACGCCACTGTGCTATTAAAAAGAGTATGATAATGGACCTTTGGAAACGGCCGAGTAGACCTAGACTTCGTCCACCCATTTCATCCGTTTCCAGATACTGTTCAGTTATTTCCCAATGCATTTTATCCTCCAATGTTAATTATAATTTGAGTTTATAAAGCTGCGTGGTATGCAATTACACCAAACTGAGACAAATAGAGTAGAAAAGCGATAACAAAATGTGCAATTTATTTTCCAGGACATTTCTTTTCGGCAAAATATTTATATCTTGTTTGCATACAACTACATTAACAGTAAACTATCCAGGTTTAATCCAGCTCTAATTTGACTTCGTTTATTGTTATAATTGAGTACTAATAAACATAGTAGTGAAACGTATATGTACACGAGTTATGTGTGTCAGCAGGAATTTGTATGCGAAATTTCTGGTGTAAACTATGATTATTTTGCATGTATGTGTACGTTAACATTACTTTAACCTGTGAGATGGTCCCTGCAAGCGGATATGTTATTTTTCGCCCTAAGTGATACGCGCATGCGTATTGTAACTTCCGTCCATTTATTTCCTGGTCCAGTTTTTCCCCGTTACACCGGTTCTCTATTTGTTTTATCCTGTCGACTTTATACAATTCTATAACTCGGAAAGTTTTCCTTATTTCAGATACTTTGTACAGTTATACAGAAAGTATTGACGATCTTGACCAGCGTTTTAAATTGAATTACAATTGCGAATATCAAATCGTTATTTGTGTTATTCTGAAAATTGCATAGTTTTTACAAATCTTTGGACATTTATACAGGGTGCTATACGCACTGAATTCGTTTTATAACCGGATTTTTAAAGTGCAAGCTTCCTCTGTCATTCCTTTTAAAAGATTCATATTCATTTTTCAAACATTTTAGCAAAATATGCAACAAAAAACAAAAATACTAACCCCACTTCTAACAATTTCGCCCATTTGACTTCTCTGAAATTATCTGACTAAGCTGCAGCTTTGTTGTTTGTTTGTTTTGTTTATTCTGTCACGAATATGTTTGTATATTGTATATTGTATATGATGATAAACTTGTAAAGTTTAAATCAATAAAAATATATGTCTGTCTGTTGATCAGTGTGAACATTAGCTAGTGTGAACTAAATGCATCAACGTTTTATAAAATCACTCGTAACCATGGCAACCGTATTTTTATAAATGTTTTTCTCTGAATATTATGTTGTTGTTTTTATTATTATTTATGCTTCAGTTTTATTTAGAATATGTAGTAATTGTACATGCCTTAAGACAGAAATAATGGATATCGTGATAACAGACAACTAATAGGATAAGTTTATTCAAAACGAATGTCTCCATTTGTATTAAAAGTTTTGAATGATTGAAATTCGACAAACAATCATTAGATAGTGTAAACAAAACACGTCGATGTTTCATAAAATCACGTTTACCCATGGCAACGAAATAACGGTGAGCTTTCTCTGTAATTATTACATTTTTATCGAGTCCGTTTACGCGTTCTGACGTTTTGTCCCTGTATATAGTCATATTTATTTATAGTTAATTCATCCTCTTTTCTTTCAGTACTGTGATTTCTTCATAGTGTATATATACAATGTGTTTTTGTATTGACAGTCCTTCACATCAAAATTAACAACTTCTACAGTGCTTCACATGTCGCCTAAAAGTAAAATAATACAGATTAGTAATAGTATACGTGTCCATAAATAAGGAATAAAATAAAAAAAATAAAACTTTATTGAAATAATTGTATTTTTTTAATTAATAACATGTTTTTCTAATGTAAACCAACAAAACATAAATTTAAAGAAGGGAACAATTACAATAACTACAGCAGTAGTCTTAATAAAAGTCCTTAAAAAACTTTAAAAAATGCAACAAAAAATAAAGATTAAATATATATAAAAAAGGAAAATCAGCGGGCTTGAACCTTGACTTCCCAGGCACTAAAACGAACGAGATTTAAGAGTGTATCTATTGCAACTCACCGTTCATTGTTATACTAATTTACAACACCTGTCATGCATGTGTATCCACGCCTGTCATGCACGTGTATCCACGCCTGTCATGCACGTGTATCCATACATAGGCAACGATACTTTTCACACCTCTTGCTAAACAAAATACAACTTCTTTTTCGGGTATTTCAGTTTCAAATTGGTGGAGGCTGGTTCAATTTTAAGATGTTGATCAATAAATATGCACGTTAAACTCATTTCAATGGATCAGTGAATCAGTGACTCGAACTGTTTGCTAGTGTGCTGTTTGGTTCCTGCCAAAATATAAGTTCGGCAATCCTGAGTGCATCTGAAAATGTGTTAGTCACTTAAACCAGCGCTAAAATGAAATGTTTAAGAGTAAAATGTTTTTTTGTTGTTTTTTTGGCCATGAGCTGACAATGCAGTGGTCTCCTTTGTGCTTTAAGTTCGTGGATTTATTCAATATGCGATTTGTAAACATCATTTACTATTTACTTAAATGTTTTAGTTAATTTAGGGCTTTATAACGTAATGCCTCATCAAAGGTCCCATTCCTAAATCTAAATCGGAAGTGATTTTATGATGAATGTATAACTACAAGCCA
Organism: Cyrtodaria siliqua; assembly: GCA_037043455.1. Classification (NCBI taxonomy): domain Eukaryota; kingdom Metazoa; phylum Mollusca; class Bivalvia; order Adapedonta; family Hiatellidae; genus Cyrtodaria; species Cyrtodaria siliqua. Next base: position 27,969 of record JAWPHD010014228.1, on the reverse strand, counting down.
TAAAAAAAAATGCCACAGACCTTATCTTATTCTCAAGAACATCAAAAACTTCTTTGTATAAATGTATGTAAAACGGTGACCCCTGAGGAGGAGATATATTTGACCCAAGTTTCACTATTTGAAATTGCGGGTATCAGCCATTTAAAATTTCGAAGCGAGCAGAAATAACTCGTAAGAGATGCCGTTGTTAAAATGCGTTTAAAAATGATAACACTTGTGCAGGGACTGTAGATAGACGGTCCTGACGTGTGTGTTCGTTTTTAATTAAATACAAGGAGATACTCAACATATGTTGTTTAAGCTCATATAGTAAATGACGTGTGCTACATGTTACGAAAATCATGTTATTTCTTTATCAAAATTACACGCTAAAACAATAACATTAATTTTTCAACTTGGCACTTTCGGTCAAAAAGTATAACGAGCATGTGACCATCTACAGTACAGGTGCGTATTCGGTGAAGGGGATAATATTGAACGCACCTTAAAGTCTAAAAAATAGCCTATATTTAAAAAGATCGACCGATGTTCGATTTCTTGGTTTCTGACCCATCTGGAATCATGAGTACTTAACTGGGAAATATACACCCCCAGGTGTGTTGATATTTTCGATTTGTTTTTATTTGGCAAGTATCACCAACCACGTGCAGCCATATTTATTAACGTCAAAATATTTCTGCTGTCCAATTTATTTGGCTATCCCTCACCGGACCACCCACCCCACCCGTCAAATCTGGTTAGGTATAGATGTCTCATTGGAATCTGGGAAACCACCCTACTCCTCCTTTTTGTTATTAAACATGCTCGGAGAATAGACTTCGATAAATAAACTTTGGAAGATTTATGTCCCCTTCCGATTGATGAGGCTAAAAGAAAACGAACACAATCAGGAAACTCGGTGGCGCCGGTGAGGCTTGAATCCGGGTCCTGTGCTTTTAAGTGCATCACACTATCCACTGTGCCACGCCGGCCCTTGACAAAAAAAAAACGGCTTAATATGTCGGACTGGTATTCATAACTACCACATGACATCAACATACTTTGACCAATCGGTCATCAATAAAATAAAACACCTCCACATTCTGGTAGGGGGTGAACTTCGTGTTTATCGTTGATGCTCAACTGACTTTTTGAGCTCTTTATAAAACTAATTTGTAGAGATACTTATATTACAAGCTTTACTTTTTTGTGTACAACTCTGTATCTTTTTTTTGATGCTGTCTGATTTAAAAACACCAATAAGGATACATTTGATTTAATTGTTTTGTTTAATAGTTTGATTTTTCATATAGAGAGTGAGGATAAAGTCCGACAGAATACGAGTATCTTAACATCTCGGATATTTGTAACTAATAACAGGATGACATGATGTGAAAGTTATGAATAGACAGAAATATCAGTGTACTGTAATTAGTGGGAAGCGGTACCTAAGTCTACCTTAAACTTAGAAGTGTGTTCAATGGAAACACTTGCGTCGCCTACCATGTGCTTATTTCCAAGGTTAGGTTGCAGTTTAAATCTTATAAAAAGGTATATCTCTGCCAAAATGAAAGTCAGAGTTATTGCACATGTGTAACAATATTCAATATACAATAACAATGCAAAACATGTTTCGAGACACTAATTTCAGTGCTTGATGTACACTTCAAGATAAACCATGTGTCCCTTTAATTCAAAATATCTATTTCGAAAGATTGAATAAACGATAAATAGATTAAAATGACCTTGTGTTCCCCAAAGGCAGTTTGTCAGTTTCAGATACGCAAATGGAAAATATTTTTTTACATAGATCATCTAGGTGAGGGTTTATCATTTTTATAATACAACTGAACCAAAGAATAAATAATACAATATTTTATATATATTATATTTATAAACTAAACATCTATTAAATACTACAATCTTTAAATGAAATTTACTTCATACTTACCACCAAAAAAAAATCAACCGTCATACATGGCCTAAAATGTGTTAAAATAATGTAAAATACCATTCAAACAAACAAACAAATTACTTCAATATTATGCCAGATATTGTATGACAGACCAAGTTTTTTATTTTAATGTGAGCAGTATGACATTGTATAAATTTGGTGTTTTTTTAACAGCTTTACACATGATATAGTCTTTGTGAGATATAATTATGTTCATTTTGGTTCTTTTAAAAAAAACACGCCTGCTCAGTTCTCGGGATTGCCTAATTAAAGTCATCATCATGATCGGACGGACACATCTCAAGCGGCATATACAGTAACAAGAACACACTGTAACACATAAGGCCGAAGAAAAAATAACCGCGTTTCTGATTTGGCCTAATTAAATTAATATATTTCCTGGATTTTAGAATCTTGCGATCTCAGTATAGTCAACTTATTTTTGGTTAAATACAGATCTTTCAGGGTTGCATTGGTATTTGAAGAACCAAGGGCATCTCGAGACCAGATGATTTTTCTCTGAAATGAACAAAAAAGGACTGTGGAAAAATATATAAGCCATATGATATATGCATGGAATTTCATATGAATCGACAGAGTGTCCTGTTATTTTTAAAGAGAATTTAACTTGCGCTGTCGTATATATAGGTAAATTGACATCACAGAGAAACGTTCACGTTGTACCATCAACTTGTATGGGTTTTGTGTAATACATAGAATCTCACAAAATCATCTATTATTTATTAAACTCTTTAGCAAACAATTTTTGATGCTCGACAAGCCCTCAGCACTCGATCATGAAAGATGAGCTATTATATCAGCCGAGAAATAAAAATGTAATCATTATTCTCCCATCACTGCTAAAAACAACAGAATAATTTTTGAAGTATATATGTCATACATAGAATGAAATATTCGCCCAAATATAAGCTCTCGGGCAGATAGTGGCATCTCAGGGCAATACAGGATGAGATATAAAATGCCTGTATATTATTCTTGTATAATTTATATATATTTAAATATAAGCATGTTTACATGGTTAGACCAAAAAGAAAAATAGATGTGTGTTTCCGGTTGCCCGACCGACCCTATTTTAAAGGGTCCGATCGTAAAATGTGTGTGCCAAAAATAAATAAAATATGTTGATATATATAAAATTTCAATTTGTTCTGAAGGATGATTTATCACATACATGAAGCTTACATCATGGAAGTGAAACATTTACACCATTCTATATTTTCTGTAATTCACTGGGCACTGGTGTTATAACTATGCAAATTCTGTAATCCACTGGGCACTGGTGTTATAACTATGCAAATTATTACCGAATTAAACAGCAAAAGTGTAAAATATTTAGGTAAGCCATATGATTTGCCTTGAATGGCATGTGATACATACAGAGTTGGATGTTTTTCTTTCATGTAAACAATGCGAGGCTAATAAACTATTTAACTAATTAGTAAAATGCATGTTAAACCAATGTCTTCTGGTTTAAAGGGGCATATGGCAATCTTGATTTCCTCAAAAAATCAGGGGCGGGATGTCCCGTTAGTCAGTTTTCTACATTACTTGCATTTGTTCAATCATTAATATTATAAGAATAGTATAAAGCAAATAGTTTATGCATATGATATAACTAATTGCTGATATTATTGCACCAATAATATATTTAAACCTATGGTAGAATAACGAAGACAAATAACAAATCTAAATTGTATTTAATTATATGCAAGCATTTTTAAAGTAAAATTGATACTGGACTAATAAAAAGTGATACTAATGTTCAGATATTAATGCTAATAACGCAATCGTTCGAGTTCCCTTTGTCCCCGAATAAAAAAAATATTTGGGGATTAAAATAATCCAAGTAATGAAGGACACCATTCTGTTTGGATAATTTCCATTACGTGGTCCGAGTATTAACTTTCATACCCCATCCACCCCTTCTCCAAGAAGCGAAAACGGGGTTGGCTGGGGTATGAAAAAACAACACTTAATTTCGGCTTAAAAAGTTTGCATATTGTACAATTAAAACATTTAATAGATAATTTCAAAAAGGTTATCGCTTTTTTCAGTAAAAATTGTTTTTAAACACGTTTTATTGTCGAACTATCCATTATAAAATCTTCACCGCTTAATGGAATTAAGGTGGGACTACGAAAAGTTTAATAGCCCATTCCACAAAAGTAAAGTTAATCAAAATTGAGCACCAAATGAAACAACCCGATTGAAATGTTGATTTTATGTCCATTTTCTCTAAAACAAAACTAACACGCGTACGTCTCACCAACAACATTAATATATCTTATATTTCTTTTGTTCCAAACAACCTTATTTTCAAAACTGTTTATTTATAGGTAAAATCAAACTTTTTCTGGGCAATTATACATACATTCTGGGGACAGGCTGGTAATCCGGTATCAAATTAGTTTATTTTTGAAAAACAAACGTTGTTTGTCATTATGTTTGTTTCATCATTACGTGGTCCAGCCTTTATTCCATTAAGCGATGGGAAATCTTATATTAGCAGGACTTTATAACGGATATTTCGACAATAAAACACGTTTACACTGCACGCGTTGTTATTGGAACTTACGGCAATTAGCATGACCGTAACGTCTTACAGAGAAAACAAGTTCATCTAACGAATTAACTGCACCTTGTTTGTGTTAGCTCCTCTGCAAGAGTAATGTTTTACTGGAAATTAAAGTGCACCACGTTAAAGAGGTTTCTTTAAGGGCAATGCGATATAAGTGAAAATAAAGGTTATTGATAAAATTATAACGTTTATCCCATTTTACAAAAATAAGCAATTTTCCTGATAACACAGAACGACCTTTAAAATGCTCCCTGCAGTGATTTCACAACCCTAATTCACAATGACGAGTTGAATTATTCAACAGTTCAACCAGATCTTGATATAACTTTAAACGCCTCTAAGTAAAACAAATAATAAAACAAACTATCAACCAATGTTTTGAAAAATCTAACGGGGCTCTTGAAAAGCTAGCTAGGCCAATGTACATAGTTATATTCATGTTAACTGAACTTGAATAGCTGTACATAAGTATATTCATTTTAACTGAACTTGAATGAATAAATCTCCTTTAATCCAAATATAGCGATCATTTATTGTAACAAATGTGTATTAAATATTATCCTAAATTATACATCTTAATTACTTCATAATTATAATGGTTTTATAAATGGCAGATATATAAGCTGCTGGTTCAAATTGTGTCACACGTATATATGACACAACCTGACGTATATTGCGTGCCAGTCAAAAATTACCAGATATCGATTGTAGCGGCGAATTTACTAATAATAAACCAGAAACAAGAAGGCCAAAATCACAGCGAAACAGAATGGCAATAGATGCATGCAAATAATTAACTGCACTTCACTTCAATTAAAAGATTTAAGTCTATAATCGACAAAACTCAAAAGTATCAACCCATTAACATTGTGATTTTTCAACACAGTAAACGGGGTACATCAGGCTTTGCGGCTAAATGTGTTTAAACAATATATAAAGCTATCAAATGCCCAATTAAAAAAAAAATGGTTCAACTATATAACTGCTAATGGTTATGTTAACAGTTTCCTATAATAAAACGCAATAATTAATAATTATAAATTTCAACAAGTCTCATCAGGCCTTCGTTATAGAAAGCTGTCACGCGGTTCACATTTGCGATATAAACATTTAACGCTCACGTTGCAATGCCTTGCAATTGTTTTATCGCCAAGTTTAAAATGGCCCTAGTTAGGAAATAAGTTATTCGCGTATTTTAGTTTATATACTGAGTGTAATTATGCTTGTTGTTTTGTGGAACATTTATGCTGTTTTATCAGATAAAATATATTAGAAAAGTTTTAAACAAATGTCAGTCTTGGGTACGCCATTTAAAGAAATATTAGCCCCATATGCAATAAAATGGCAATATTTGTTTTGTATAATGTTCTTTTTTGGTTATGAGAAAGAAACAATAGAGCCATCCAATGAGTATTTCATAGGGGAGAACTAACCGTATTTATACTCTTGCATTGTGGCTTTCTAGGCTTTTGTTTGTTTTTATATTCATTTATACATGATCATCTATGAGTTATACTTACGGTGCATATCAATGCATACCCTGGCGGGTATTATTTATCTACACTGTCCCGTCAATCTTATTAAAATCATATCCATTATCCATATACTCTCCGCTATAGGATCTGACAACACTGACTTGGAGGTCACGTCAGATCTACCTTTCATCTAATCACTATTCATGAGAAGATCGACTAAATTCATCAATGAAATCGCGCATTTCATATGCACTTCAGATGGTGTTAGAGTGAACTGAATAAACGAAAATCCAAATAAAACACATAGATCTATGTCCTAAAAAAGATAAAGACTTCACGTGTTATTGCTGTGGATTGTACGATAAATTTAATGAAATGCACTAAATGGCATGTTTTTCCTCAAGAATACAAGAAAATCATGGCGCGGTCATGTTTTTTTGAAAACATTCGGATCAATATCTGAAAAATACATATTCTACCGAGATTATTGCGACATCAGGTTTTCTAAATAGTATGCCTTAGTACGTCTGGCCTGTTTAGCACAGTTGGCATAGAGATGGACTATTACGACGTTCTATTAGTATTACCCGCGAGTGTAATTTTAGCGTGAGTTCAGCCCCAAGAAGCGGTACATCGCTTTTTCTACCGCTATTGAATTCCGTCAAACAATCTTGGTGTTTTTTCCATAAATATTCAATAATGGCTGGTGTGTTATGTTTGTCAACGCAATTATTTTGTGTTTTATAAGCACATACATTGTCTCTTTCAATACCGAGCGTAGACTGCTCCAAAGCGTTTGATTGAAACGTGACATACGCAGTGAAGCAATCTATACCGAGCTATTTTGTAGGCTGAACTCTGATTGGCTAATCGTAAGGTCAATCTGACGTGACGTCCAATGCAGTGTTGTCAGATCCTTAGAAATGCAGAGTATCGTAGCGTAATAAAGGGTCTGATGTTTAAATGGGATAACAGTAGGTTAACAGTGAGGTTTGGTGCACCCTAAAACCTGGTTTAAACTCCCAGCGACCTGTTTGCCACTTACCTTCCAGGCGGTAGCCCTATTGTCAATTCGTTCGTGTTTGTGATTTCACATGATTTGCTGTGTATTATTTTGTTGTTTGTTTTAATGCGTATTTTTGGTAGACTGTGTTCTATAAAATCTACATTTCTTGATCATAGCTGTTACTATAGGGCTTAGCGGGTGGGCATAATATCCATCTCATGAACAGAGTCTCAATAACCCCGTTGCAGGATGTATTGAAAAGTGTGAATACCCCAAATGTTGTACAGAGTTTGCGCATGTGTACTTGTGGTAAAGACTGTGCAAGTTATTGAGTTTCGTACTTGAAAAAAGGGGTTTATTTAACATTATTAGAAACATAACCTATTGTGACAGCAGTTAAAATATATATTAGAAGGTTTTAAAAAATACACCACCCAATATGTTGATTCACCCTTTTGCTGGGCCTCCGCTGTGATTCGCTAATGTCGCAAATGGCGAAAGAACAGCAAAAGTTGCGATCTTTTTTAAGCTTTTGCGAAAATTATTTGCGAAAAAAAATAAAAGCCGATATTTACATATTGTCAATGCTGTAAGCGGATACGAGCGAAATAGTAATTGAAAATGGACTGGTTCACTAAACTACAAGAATAACGTTCGCTGGCTTCATACAAAAACCGATAAAATTATCACAACCAGTCGATTGATCACGCGTGTACATTGTGAATCACTGATGCTTGAAAATAACATGTTGTAAACAAACTTTCTGACACTCTCCGAGAAGATAATTGATGCAAATAAGAAATAATAGGATTAAGACAACACAGCTTGATATCGGGTTTTAAGCACTTATACAAACATCGGCGGACGATCAAACAACGAAAATGAAACTATGGTTGATGTTTGTTTTTGTGTGTGGCAAACTTCGTCGGGTGTTGAAAATTAAAGAAATCGTAAGTTATTACTTGTTATTTTTAGAAATATATAATATTGTAACAAAGATGATCAGAACAATGGCCATAATTAATTTAATTACCCTCGACGTATGTTTCCTATATAAGCTATGCCAAGATGTTAAACGTTGACAATTGCAAAAATGGCTTGTAAACGTACGCTAGATTTAGATTCTTGTTTGACTCCACCTTCTAAATTTGCCAAAATTCAGAACTCACCTGTTAGAAATTTTAAGGATTCGTGGGAAAAATGGAAATTCTTGGCTACGCTATGATCCAAAACTGACTTTTGTATTAAAGCACAACTTTCTAACGTTTTCACTTCTGGGTGTACACTCATTAAAAAAGAAAATGTGTCAAAGCATGCAACAAGTAAAGGTACATAGAGTGAAGTCTTGTTTTAATGCTAATTTTATTAAATGTTACGACTTTCTATTTTGAATGCTGAGTATAAATATAATATTGTTCATCCTCTAACTATGATGATGTAAACTATACTGACAGTTGATTTATATACTCTGTTTACATGACTTTGTTATATTCGTATATTGTATATATATGTTCTGAATGATGATGTACTTTGTACAAGTCTAATAAAACTGGTAATTTTATTTTTAATGTTTAAAATAATATCTTAACAATTTTAATAAAAAAAAATATTTTATATTTTAAGTATGTCTGTAATTAAATTATATTACTTATTCTAAATTCAGACCACATGATGATAAATATAGTCTAAAGTGAAATATTTTTTTATTTATTTTTTTATATATTTTTCATTCTAAATTCAGACCACATGAAGGTAGCCAGTGCTGCTAAAATGAGTGTCAACATGGATGTGGCCCGCCAAGCAGCCCTTTCCAAAAGCGAAGCAGCCGTGACTGCTGCCATAATTAATGTGTACTTTGCGGCCCAGCACAATCTTGCCAGTTCGTTGGTTCCAGAACTAAACCACGTCATGCAATTGTAGGTGGAAAGTGACTGTGTTATAATATGAACTCAGAGATGAAATGATCTACAACTGTGTCACCTGAACTATATTGCAAGTGTATTGTAAGATTATAAGAATAGTTGTTTCTTTTCTTGCAATTAAAAAAATCATTGTTAATAATATTAAATGATATCATAAAACAAAATTGTTGTTTTTACTTTGATACTGAATTTATCATAATCTATATGTAGTCAAGAATGTTAAAAGATGTTAGTTATATAAACATTAATACAAATAATACTTGTAATAGCTTAATATAAGATAATACTGCTATGATTATAGTTATCATCTTTCATTAAACTATTGATTTATAGTATTATTAAAGTATTACTTGTATTAATGTTGGTATAAATAAAGTCTTTTATAAAAACAAGAGATCCTAAATGAATCAATGCATATATGCCGTTTATTCTGAAAATGGCTTTCAAGTCTTCGTTATTGTATGAAAAAATGGCTCAAAAAATGGCTCCAACTTTGGCTCTTATTTCTCAAATTTGGCTCCTTTTTTTTTCATTTGGCGAAAGTTTTTTTCATTTGGCGAAAGTGGTTGCGAAAGAAAAAAAAAAACCCAGGGGAGGCCCTGCTTTTGTACTAAATATCACAATCATGCTAGTAAAAACTATTATATTAACCCATGATAATACGTTCTTCTGTTTAAGTCATTATTGTTAAATTTTTCAAAACGTTTTCAAAAAGAAGGAAACATATGCTATATTTTTACGTTTTCTAACCCTGTTTGACATTTCTCTGAGGTTAATGCTCTGTAATTACTTATATAATGCACACTTGAAATGTGTAAACAATATAAAATAGTTTACATTGAAATGTATTATTATTTATATCATAATTAAGATGGGGCTTTAAGTAGTTGTGTTAAATGACCCCTATAATTCAACATGGATCAGCTCCAAAAAAACATCTAATCCAATAGTATTTAAAAACATCTAATCTAATAGCATTTAAAAACATCTCGTTTTCCACCTACCGAATCTCGCTTTAAAAATACGTTTAACGTAATGTCGTTTATGTTTGAAAAAAATAAATTGGAAACTATCCAGACTAAAAATGCATGTAGGTACAAATACATATGACGTTATTTCCTAAAATATATTACTATGAATAGTCTATTCCAAAAGACACATCAGGTGTAAATATTTGTGGTGTTGTCCTTAGTAACTATCGATCAGGGATTTGAATTACATTACAGTCTCTCCGCGGGCCGTGATTGCTAAAGCTAGACATTCAGCTCTGGACATTTCTCGTGTACAGGTTAGTAAAACATGTTTTTTCGTTTAGAACGTTTGACATTTCGTTTCAGAGAGCGACGTGTATAGTGAGGCGTGCGTACTTTTGACAATATTACTGAACATCTATTTTTTTTATAAATATTTTAAATTAAATATAAAATTAAGTTAATTCAAACCTCGTGTATAGTATAACTTTCTTCAATTTAGGGTTCGGAGGGTGTGAATATTCGACGTCGCCTCAATACAATCTGAAATTAATGAAAACAATGCTACCACCTCTCACACGTTCATAAAATAATGATGAACGTATTACGCATCACCAAAATGAGAGAATAAAAACCTGGTGATCAACTTATATTTTTGACATATTTATGCTTCTTCATAACACCTGTATTATGCACCATTTACGAATAAACCTTTATTTATTAGCTGGGCACATTCCGATTTTTTTTCGATATTACTGATGTCAAAATAACAATGCATGACATGTCTTAGGTAGTTATTTTAAGCGCGATTTGTTTTAGTATTGAACGAGTAATGTGAACTCTGAGAGTCCGGTACTCTAAATAATTATACTGAATAAGAGGCAATCTTAAGAAAAGTTAAATATTTTGTTTCGTTGCTTGTATCTTTTATGCAAATTTAGTACTAAGCAGAATATATCATATCATATTTCCATATAATCAATATGTTAAAAAAGACACACACACAGTTTTAAATTTTATCGAGACGTAAAATTAGCATCTCAATTTATTAATACTGTTCTATTTGAGCTGCTTGCACATTTTTTTCATCTTATTCTTCTATAGGTTTAAATATATTATTGGAGCAATATTATCAACAGTTAATAATATGCAAACACAATTTGTTTTATACTATTCTTATAATTAATATTAATTATTGAACAAATGTAGAAAAAAATAACGGGACACCGTGAGGTTTAAGAAAATCAATCTTATTAAAATCAGATCATTTATCACGCTACGATACGATACTCTACTAAGGATCACTGCATTGGAGGTTACGTCATATTGACTTTACGATTAAACCTTTCCACTAGCGGATCCAAGTGGGGGGGGCGCGGACCCGGCGCGCGCCCCCCCCCCCCCCCCCCCCCTAAAAATTCCGGATCATACATGTATGTCCATGTTACTGTAGATAAAATATCAAACAATTTCGATGCACGCCCTCAGTATAAAAAATGTTCTCGCTCGCTCGACGCATAATGGTTAATGAGTGGTTTAATTAACACACTGTTAAATCTTTTTATTTGAAAACAGACTTTTTTTATTCATACATGTATGTCCATATTATTGTACATAAAATATCAAACAATTTGGTTGCACGCCCTCAGTATAAAAATGTTCTTGCTCGCTTCGCTCGCTCGACGCATAATGGCTAATGAGTGGTTTAATTAACACATTGTTAAATCCTTTTATTTGAAAACGGACTTTTTTTATTCATACATGTATGTCCATGTTACTGTAGATACAATATCAAACAATTTCGATGCACGCCCTCAGTATAAAAAATGTTCTCGCTCGCTCGACGCATGATGGCTAATGAGTGGTTTAATTAACACACTGTTAAATCTTTTTATTTGAAAAACAGACTTTTTTTATTCATACATGTATGTCCATATTATTGTACATAAAATATCAAACAATTTGGTTGCACGCCCTCAGTATAAAAAATGTTCTCGCTCGCTCGACGCATAATGGCTAATGAGTGGTTTAATTAACACATTGTTAAATCCTTTTATTTGAAAACGGCCTTTTTTTATTCATATATGTTACTGTAGATAAAATATCAATCAATTTCGATGCACTCCCTCACTGGCTCAGTATAATTTGTTTTATCGCTCGCTCGACGCATAATGGCTAATGAGTGGTTTATTAACATTGTCAATTCCTTTTATTTGAAAACGGACTTTTTTTATCCTATCAATGCACTACCGCAACCGTTTTATGAGGCTAGAGACGGACCCGAAAATTGACCAAAATTTTACGCCCCCCCCCCCCCCCCCCCCCCTTAAGATGAAATCCTGGATCCGCCCCTGCTTTCAATACCAAGCATTCTACGCTTGGTATTGAAATAGACAATGTCCGCAACTTTTAGCTTTTAAAACACAGAATAATTACGTTGACAGTTGACAAACATAACACACCAACCATTGTTGAGTATTTACTGAAAAAAACAACAAGCAAGATTGTTTGACGGAATTCAATAGTGGTACGAAAAAAACAGATATCGATTCATGGGGTTGAATCCACACTAAAATTTCACTCGCGGATAATAATGAAGGACCTTCCCTTTAATCGACCATAGCAGTTAAATAATCTCTATACAACAATAACAATTGCATAACAAAGACAATCATTTGTAGAGGTATTATTTTGCATACGTACTTCGTGGCCATGCTATAACAATGAACAGAAGGTAATTATTTATTGATTGAAATAAATATCCAGTCCGTGGTTCGGAATTAAACATATTTTATTCACAGATATATACATACATATTATTCGAAACATTTATAAAGAATATAAATATATTGTGAATTGTATTCAGAAGTAAGCGTACCGCTTTTTTAAATATGTTTCCCTAGGTCTAATCAAATATATGGCATACGTTTTCATTATTTAATGTGAATATCAATATGAATATATCTGCGTCCCAATCCAAGTTGGGCTTGGCGGGTAGACTGAACAAACATTTTTCTTTATTTTCTTAACAAAATACAACTATGAATTATCAATAACGTCTAATATTGGAAATAAAAAATGGTAGAAAAGCAGACAGTAGGAAATAATAGAATGTTGGTTCCTTTGTCAGTTTCGCGTTGTTGTGGATAGGATTTATTTAACGTTTATACATCGAACTGTTATATAATAAACGCCTTTGTTTGTATTCAAATTACAAACAATAAATTATTCGCCTTTGGCGTTTGAAACTTTTGCATGTATAGAAACAAAGCCAAAGAATGTCTAAAAGCAGATATAAAAGACGAATATGAAATGTAGCATTCAAGGACAACAGTAACCCAAAATACGTATCAACACAAACAACACTTACAAGGATAAATAAAAAGGCAAGTTATAAGACGCCACAAATATAAAAGGGTTGCCAATAGAGATACAGCCATGGAACGTTAAGTGGCAACAAATTCCACTCGAGGTTTAAACCAGATTGTAGGGAGCACCAAACTTCACTATTATCCAATTGTCACCCCAATAAATAAAACATGCGGAGCTATATCAAGCGTTAGACAATATTATAGACTCAACGCATGTCTTACTGGTCCTTTGGGATTCACTAAGCCCAATCTTTGTGATTTTAAAATAGAATACTTCATACGCCCGTGTTAAGGGGCCTGAGAGATGTCGCAAATTGTATTACCTCTCATGAACAGACTCAATAAAACCGAATATGCTACGTTTTTCTCTTGTTTGTGTTTGTTTCTTCCAACGGTCTTCTTTCAGTAGTTATTGATGGCTAACGGTTTCCCTTTGCGGAGCAAAACCATGTGAGTTTTACAAATAGGCCGTCTGTATCTTTGATAACGAGTTTTCACCGAGATTACGAATAAATTACATACCCCTATCGGTTGATGATAACACTATTAAATGTAAGACCATCATATCGTATTCAGGTCTGTTCAATACACAAAAGGATCAAACGTGTTCCAAATGTCTAGATCCAAGACACACATTCAAAGACTGCCTGAACGATGTCAAATGCCTAAATTGATAATAATCATGTCACAAGGAGGCGATTGCCCACATAGTCTTAACCCAATAGTGATTCTGACATAAGGAACGACGTAATAAATGCAAGAAACAGAAGAATCTACCGACAAAATAGAAACACAAAGTTCGCCCCATTTGCGTCTCGAGGCAATAAGTGTAGACAATCAATGAAAGTTAAAAAATAAAATAAACAAAAACAAACACAATAAATTTGCCACCAGGTAAAAACTTGATGGATGAAAACAATTCGGAGACACCAAAGAAACTAAAACAAAGTCCGATTGTCAGTTCGCCTCCGATGCCGGTGTAAGGAAAAAAATCGACCCCTATAAAATAATGACCTCTCGGTCATTTTGCTATGTATTAAAATGATCCCGGTCAAAATTCTATGTGCGAGAATGACACCCCGGTCATAATTTGTTCTGTCGTGGAATGACTCTTTCGAGAAAGCCAGTAATATTAAAACTCTTCACAGGCAGAAATATGACCCCTGACAAATATTGACCGATAGCAAATATAATGTGTTTTACTTCAACAAAAATAAAATAAAAAATAAACCTTTAGGTATCAGTTAATATATGAATGGTTCAAGGAAGTAACTTTTCACGGTTTGCTATATCCCAGAGTTAGACATGTCGTACCGGAGCCATTCGGTTTGCATAATCTTGAGTAATCATAGTCACGCTAAATCGACGATTCGTAATGAACATAAATGTCAATGAATTACTCCGATACCGAGTTTTACTTTTTTTATCCCCCGGCAAAGTCGGAGGGATAGATATATATTTGGCGTTGTCCGTACCTTCGTCCGTCCGTCCGTTACACTTTTTGTGTCCGTTGTATAATTCTCACATGCATGGACGGATTTTGTGTATTTTGGCAAATATACTCATCTCATCAAGACGACGTGCTGATCTGTATCATCAAGGTTAAGATCATAAAGGTCATAAAGGTCATCTTAAAGATCATATACTTCTGTATGCATATAATAATATCCATTTCGTGTCCGCACCATAACATTTTCATGCATGGAAATAAATTTGTACAAATAAACATCATCCCATCTCGATTCCCCATCTCATCGTGATGACGTGCAGAACCCAACATCTATGTCTGTATTTTCAAGGTGAAGGTCATACAGGTCATATACTTTTAATACGGTAGTTTATGTTCTCTCGCCATAACGCTCATGTGTGCAGGGATTTTGTAATGAATTGATACAAATACACAAATATTAAACCCATCTAGACATGCATTTAGACTCCCGAAGGCCAGCAGAGCTTATGGGATGTCGAGTCGTCCGTCGTCGTCGTACGTCGTCGTGCGTTACCTTTTGCCTTGTGAACACTTAGAACCTTCATTATTAATCGGATATTTACCAAACGCTGCCAGGGTCTTTATATCAATGAAAGCGCAGACAGGTTAGAAAACCAGCCAGATTGGATTAGGTTCACTAGAGTTACGGCCCTTGATTTGCTGAAAATAATGCCATATTTTGCCTTGTGAACACTCTAGCACCTTCATTTATTATTTGATCTTTACCAAACTGATATAGATTATTAATATTGATAAAAGCTCAGAAAAGTTTGAAAACCAGTCCAATCAGTATTACCGGAGCTATGGCCCTTAATTTGCTGAAAAATGCCATAGTTTGCCTTGTGAACACACTAACACTTTCATTTATTATTTGTGTCTTATCTTTACCAAACTTGCCTAGATGGTTAATATCAATAAAGCTTGAACAAGTTTAAAACCAGCCAGATCAGATCAGTAACACCAGAGTTATGGGCTTTTTTTTCTGGAAAATGCCATTTTCTGCCTGGTGAAAATTCTAGCACCTTCTTTTATTATTTGAACTTTACCAAACTTGCACAGATTGTTAATAATAATAAAAGCTCGGAAAGTTTGAAAACCAGCCAGATCAAATCAGAAACACCAGAGTTATCGCCCTTGTTTTTCTAAAAAATGCCATTTTCTGCCTTGTGAACACTCTAGCACCTTCATTTATTATTTGAACTTTACCAAACTTGCACAGATTGTTAATATTAATAAAAGCTCGGAAAGTTTGAAAAACAGCCAGATCAAATCAGAAACACCAGAGTTATCGCCGTTGTTTTCTAAAAAATGCCATTGTCTGCCTTGTGAACACTCTAGCACCTTCATTTACTACTTGACTACAGACATGCATATATTATTAATATCAATGAAAGCTCGGACAAGTTCGAAAATCAGTTAGATCGGATTAGTAACACCAGAGTTATGGCCCTTGTTTTGCTGAAAAATGCCATTTTCTGCCTTATGACCACTCTTTGTGCTGTTTTTATTCGAATATAATAATAAATTACTCTTGTTTTGCCATGTTTCTATTCACAACAGTCACTCAGTTGTGTTTAATACACCCAAAAATATAGTTGCCATTTATAATAGTTTGACAATTAAAACCCGTCAGTGCCACTATACTACAGCATTCAGATTATTTAGAAATTACATGCCATTGAAAGAGTATCTTCTTTTTTTTAACAATGGTGTACTTCGAATTTTGGATGATGTGATAACATGGCTTATTTTAGAATATTCTGCACCTGAATGCTTCTGCAGTTTATTACATGACTATTAAGACCAATTATTCAACATAAAAAACAAAACAACTTTGAGTAAATCTGCACCAAACTTTTAGAATATAAACCTAGCCTCTAATAACTTTATTTATTATTATTATTTACTAAACTTGCACAGCTTGTTAATATCAATAAAAGCTGGGGTAAGTTCGACAACCAGCCAGATCGGATAAGTAACACTGGAGTTAAGCCCCTTGATTCAGTTAAAAATGCTGTATTTTGCCTCGTTATGATGATAGGGCTTTCATATTTCATTCGATCTTTACCAAGCATTACCAGATTGTTAATATCAATAAAAACTTGGATAAGTTCGAAAATCAGTCAAAACGGATTAGTAACACAGGAGTAATGGCCCTGGATTTAGTTAAAAATTCTGTATTTTGCCTCGTTAAGACATAGGGCCTTCGTTTCGCCGGATTGCAACGAAACTTTGCAGGGATGATCAGTATCAAACCTAGTTGTGTATGTCGTCACCGTGTTCCGGTTGAATGCATTTGGTAGAGTTATGTCCCTTTAAAGGTTTTAGTACACAAACTTTGTCCGGATACCCTGGCCGGACACTTTAAAGGTATAATAACCAACCATGTACAGACTAGTTATCCTGAACCCCTGGCTAGATTTCAATGAAACTTGGCATGGATGATCAGTCCCAAGCCTAGTTGCGCATATCATCGCCGTGTTCCGGTTGAATAATTTTTGCCAAGAGTTATGGCCCCTTATACACAAACTCTATCCGGACTAGTTTTACTGAACCCCTGGCTGGATTTCAGTGAAACTTGACAGGAGCAATCAGTACCAAGTGTAGTTCTGTATGTCATTGTCGTGTTCCGGCATACTGACAAAATACATTTGAAAGCAAAGAAAATCACTGCAGATTGATTGAAAATAAATATACAAATGTAAAATGTACATATTGCTTATTTTTCATTTGCAGTGATTTCCTTTGCTTAAAAATACATTTTGTCAATATGCCATATATGGTAAAACGGCGCGATGACGTCATCGTTCCAAGATGGCCACCTCCATTTATATTTCTTTGTAATTTTCAATAGGTCATATCTCCTTTATTTTTCATGGCATTTTGATAATTATTTCCGATTTTGTCAAGTTTTTCAGAGCCCTTTAAACTAAATCTTGTTTGAAAATTGTGCATCAACCCCTTTATGTGTAGATCATCTATGCACATTAACTTTTCGCATTTTCTTTCCGTCTGCTGGGGCCCTCTAGGGGCTAATTGGGTAAAAAAAAAGAAGATTTTTTTTACTTTCTTGTCCAAATGTGGATGCGTTTATAAAAGAGGTATTGTTCCTCTAGCGTGAAGGGGCCCTTCTACGTGGGTACTTGGGGGACTTGTAGTAATTTATGTTCGACTGCAACTTTGCTAAATGTAGGGCAAAGGGTTTTGTCATGTGCCAAAACAACTAATATTCCCCAACCCAACCACGGATTCCATAAAGCAAATAGAGCGATATAGGCCCTCTTGTGCCTCTTGTTTAGTTCGTCTGTATTTATTTTCCGTCTGTGCTTCTTCCCAGGAGACAATTAACACTTCGTTGGGGATATCAATTCACCAAATTTCTTGTTGAATTTAGTTTAAACGCCATTTATCAACATTTTTCTGTCGTTTTTGGTCAGTTAGCTTAACCGCGTCTTCTTTCACCAGTACTAACCAACAACCTGCAAGTAACTGGAAATTTTTTCCATTTGATACTCTACTAATAGTTGGCGTAATTGTGCCATTAAGGACCACTTGGAACCTAAAACATGAATAGGAAAGAAGGGATATTTCTTTTGGGAAAAAACAGAATACAATGTTCGCCTAATGTTCCCACATGCATTGCTATAAGAAAACCTTATCTATATGAAAAGATGCACACGTCAAATTGAGATGGATAGGACAACATATCTTCTTTATGTTTTTGATGTCCTTAGGAAATCATGACTATTTCGTTTGTTGATGAAGTGGATCACTAGACTAATTCTGTAATAATAAATGACCGAGATTTGAAACAATGTAACTGGTAAAAGGATTTCCCGATTTTCCTTTAAATTATTTCTTTTGGGATCGTTAAATCGTAGCAACGTAATAATAATTTGTACGCACGGGATAATAATTCGTGTGCAAGAAATAATATACGCACAAAAAAAGAAATCGTTCTCCTGAAATAGTGAATCTGTGTTATTGATACCCCTCCATATTGAGTATTTATATCCCCTCCCCATTGAGTATTGATACATCCTTTCCATTGAGTATTGATACAGGTACCCCCACGCTATTGAGCATTGATACTCCCTTCACACTGAGTATTGATATCCCCTCTCGACTGAGTATTAATACTTCCTCCTCATTGAGCATTGATACCCCCTTTCGAATAAGTATTGATACCCACTCCCGATTGAGTTTTTATACCCTCTCTCGATTGAGTATTGATACCCCTTCCTCCTTGAGTATTGATACCCACTCCCGATTAAGTACCCACTCCCCTCCTGAATGAGTTTTGATACACCCTACCCATTGAGTATTATTGATACGTCCTCGCTATTGAGTATTGATACTAACTCCACATTCAGTATCAAGGAGTATCTATACTCTCTATGCATTGAGTTTTGATAACGCCTCCTCCCCGTTAAGTATTGATACACGTCCCTTGATACTCCACGCTGTTGAGGTTTGATACCCCTACACATTGAGTATTGATACACCCACCACATTGAGTACCTATAAAATCTCTCAACTGAGTATTGATACCTTTCAATACTCAATGTGAAGGAGTACTTGCACCAATATTCAATGGAGAGGTATTATTGATACTCAATGTGGACGGGGTTTCAATAATAAATGGTAAAGGGTATCAGTACTCAATGGGAAGGGGTTATCAATTCAATACTCAATAGAGGGGTATCTGTACTGTTTTCGCCGAACTGTATTGACATTCATGTCATGCTTGCACATACGATATGACAAGGGTTTTACGATTTGACGGACGAATCGTCTTGCCTAACGGAGGGTAATTACAGTACTATGGGGTCAGCATGTATTTTATTTTGTATATACGAACACCACACACACGAATAGTTGGAATAGAACTGTACCAGTTAATACCATAGTTACCTTATGTTTCAGAGAATGACAAACACAATCATGAATAAAGACTAAAAAGTCAATGCATCACAAATGGAAGACCTTTTCGTAATTACCCTTCGTATTTCTCATTTCCAGTTCTAGGATGAATGCAATTGAACATGTCTGGTTCTCTTTGAAAGATTGTAGTTTAATATATGTTTCGTTTTAGAAATCTTAAGAAGTTCATATTTGAGATTTATATACTCATGTAATTTCTACTTTATAATCAGCATGATGATAATACATAATGAAGTATTATAATTATACAGTATCATACATTATAGCATCTTCAACAAAGAAAATGGACCCACCTAAGGCGCTCTCTGAAATTTTATGGGATAGAACTGTCATGCAACGCAATCAGGTGCTGAACTCTGATATCGTTCAAGGAATGAACGACGGCACTCTCGATCCTATGCGTTTTGGTATGTATGATGCCTTTTAAACTTGCATGGTACATGTGTAATGCATGTTTTATAACTATCTAATATCAGTGCATATTAGTATTTATTACAAACTCACACTTAGCTAATAGTCTATGTATATACGTGATGAATATAACAAGTCGGAACAACCTGAATCTGAATCAATATAAAACATCTGGATGTATCTGAAAATAAATCATCACTTATAACTTATACTTAACTTTGCATGTCTTCAGTGAGTATTTTTGGTTAAAATGTAGGGAAATGTTTTCCTGTATTAACCTATATTAATTTTCACTAAGCGTAATTTTTAAGAGAAAAGTAGAATTAAAGAGTTTTGGTTTAAGACATACTAAGTTTCACTATCAGACATGATTTTCTACCTTACTTTTGACAAAGGCATGCATGGAATAGAGATTAACATCGTTATGTTACAATAAGATATACATATAATTAGAAAGATGAGTGCATCCTTCGATTCAGAGTTATTAAAAACAATATCGTTTTATGTAAATTACGAAACTCTTTTGGTTAAATTCATATAGTTCGGCAACATATTGTTCAATTACATTTCCTTAAGGAGATTACTAAAGATACAATTTGGAAACAAAACCTTATTTGAGCCGCAACAACTAGTGGTAAAACTGTTCATTGTCATACAGAAAATACAGCTAGGTTTCATATCTTAGAAAGATTATACAAATTGTTTAAAGATAGAACGACTTTTCCGGGAATCTGTTTGAATTAAGCGCTTAAAAACAACACTCCCTGATGCCTGTAATATGAAGGATAACATGTTATGCTTACTCGACGTTTCGGAGCGTTAACGTCTGTTGGCGTTAAGTAACGTTGTATTACGACGTCACGTCTGCTTTAAAGAAAACATACGTTAAGAATGACTATATATTGTGTAATGTGTTGCGGATCAAAATGTAAAAATGTAGTGTATTTATAAAAACATTCCTTGGTAATGATCTACGGATCGAAAAATTGAAAAAAATAGAGTGATATTTTCTACATTGTGTTAACTAATTCACTTAAATTCATAAAGTTCAGCAACATACTGTTCAATTAAATTTCCTTAAGGAGATTACTAAAGATAACATTTGGTAACGAAACCTTAGTTGAGACCGCAACAACTAGTGGTATAACTTGGTGGAATTTTCACTTCACACACTTATTATTCTCGAATCAATATTCTGTTAATATTGAAAGATGTAAATGGTACATTTTCTTTTCGAAGTCTACTTTCAAACGACATGACACGTATGCTCTATTCTGTAGTTTATAAATAGTTTTGGTCAAAAAAGAATCAATATAGTTCGATGGATATAGTTACAAATAATACAATGCAATAATAGACAAACCATATCAGTATAGTTACGGTAATCATATGTTGAAACCGTCTCGCAACGTCTGTTTCTACAATTTATGAGGAATTTTAACTGCTATATTTAGAAACAAACATGTTGCTATTGCTCCTATCCGTGAATGAATTTCAATGTAAAGTGGAACAGTTACATTTGGGGGCAATTAATTAATTCTCTGGAACTCTCTTACTAATAGCCTTCCACAGTGGCTGTGGCTACCCATTTTCATTTATAATCCTCCCATTTATAATCGTGCATAACCTATAGAGATGTGCTTAAGGAAGAAAATCAAAAACATATTTTGAGTAAAGCAAGTTATGCGTAAGGTCACCCTAACTTAAAGTTGAACATTTGGTTTCACTATTAAATTTATAGCACTATAAGGACAGAAGCTCTCCGTTAAAGCAGTTCAATATGATTAGTTCAAGATGTATCTAAACACGGACAATGATCCACGCAGAAAGAATACATAACGTCCACGGTATTTTCGAATTTTCACAAAAAACATTTTGCATTTTGACTAAAAGTTATTGTGAATATCATTCACAGGGACATTCCGTATCCAGGACATGGTATACTGCAGAGGCGTTTATACTGCACTGTACAAAGCTGCAGCCAGAGCCGAGGACAAGACAGTGAGAGAGTGTTTAGATCAGAAAGCAGGGTTCATGGAAAAGTAAGGAACATCATGCATATAATAACATAACAATTCCAAAATTACATAAATTTATTAACTCACATTTTTGGAGCACGTTAAATCGCAACGAAGTACGGTTTTCATATTACAATTTAAAGGATGCGACTTATTTCGTCATGTCTTTAATTACATGTTGTCAGCAGTAGTAAGAGTAGTTTATACATTATCAACATTTTTGACAAACATACATGTATAGAAGGTACATGCCAATATCAGTTTGTATTACAATGATATTCCATTATCACTTCGGAATCCCGGGATAGTAGAGTAGAGTTTAATACCGTCGATACAGATCCCCTTCGTTTAACGTTTATAGACACACACAAAACAATTATTTTTTCGACAGGTTGTCGGGTTTGACTTATTTATTGATGATAAACTAGGAATTAGTTTTGAAATGCAAGGATTTTACAACAGTAATGTAAGATATAGTTAAATTGATCAAACATGTAATCGTTAAAGTTTGTTAATTCGACGTTGTTTGATACAATTTTGATTTGATGACATTTATTCTTGAGGAAAGCCCATATCTGTTAGATGATTTATTAGGTTATATTGAAAATGGATTATTTGCAAGTCATTTAGTGCTTGACTATTGTTTGTAGACAAAAAAAACAGTCTGAAAACAGAAAAAAAAATCGTTGCATTAGCTTAATAATACCAAAAGCGAGTGTTGGACGTTGTTGTAAAAGTGTCCCAGGCACATGTCAGTACAGTTAAAATGGATAGTCAAAAGTTGAGCATAGATGTTGGAAATAAGATAAACTTTCATTCTCTGCTGATCAATCTTAGATAGTGACGCGTAAACTATATCTTGTGATTAATCATAGTAGTTGTGACGTCTGCAATTTAAAACGAAATATTTAGTTGATGTTTTTCAACGGCAATGTCCCTACGACCAAGCAGGAAGGCAAAAAATCTTGAAGATCAAGTAGTATGTAATATCTCGTGGTTTAATACTAAACTATATACACCCCATTTCAGATACTACACAGACTCGCTTAAAGAATGGGGCATGTCCAATGTATCTAGCGTAATAGTCAGTAAGGAGGTTCAAGACTACTGCAATGTTCTAGAAAAAGTTGCAACGGAGTATGACGCTATGTATATGCTCGTCGCTTTAACAGCAGGATGGCGGCTGTTCCCTTGGTTGGGTGAACAAATCCACGTTGAAACATCGGTAAGTTTTCCATATATAACCTACTTTACAAATATATACTACAAACGTTATAAGCGGTCAACGTAATGCACGTTCAACTCTAACCAGCTTCGAATATTTTTCGCAACACCTTTAAGTTATATCAACTAGTTTTCGAACCAACGGCCTTTTGCTCTTTATGCGTCTGCTTTTCCGTTACTATCAATGATTTTTTAATTTTAAATAATCATGGCTATAGTCTTAGACAAAAACATCGCAGGATATATAAAATATGTTACTTATGCCAATGTAGTCAAGTGTATATAGATCAGTGCTAAAGCCCTAACTTCCAGCCAGAAGGATACGCGTAGTAGGCAGTTGTTTGAAAATATTCTTTCTTAATTTACCAGTGTTACAGTTGAAAGCTTAAATCTCTGTGCTCACCTTTGAGACAATGTGCTATTTAAAACGAAATTGAAAGTATTAATAAAATTCGAACAGGAAATGTTGCATTTAAAGACCACAGTCAAGTCACAAACCACATCGAAATAAACGACAATTATAAGGATGAATAAAATACATGGTAAATGCCATCACACGCATAAACATGTTGGTAATATGGCTACCGCCTTGGAAATGTCAGTGGCAGAAAATGGCCGTAGGGTAGTTTAAACCAGGTTTTAGTGTGCATCATCCTCTTTTTTAAACATATTATTAATTTTACTAAAGATTGTATGAAAGTCATCATGACAATGGATCTTATGAAGTTGCTAAATCACGTCACGAAAGTGGTTCTGATAGTACTTGTCGCAAAAGAGTTCTTAAATTACTTTTATAGTTTAAAATCTGATCAGGTTTACAAATGGTGAAATAATGAGTAAAATCTATGACAAGAGAGATGATTTTAATTTTGACATTGTTAATTACCCCCACTTGGATGGATGGGGATGTTCCCCGAGCAACTTCTTATGGGATGTACACTTCTCAAAACTGCTAACTACACCGCTACGTTTTGGGTTATATATATCGATGGGTTGAATGTTTTTCAATAAAATAAAAAGGAAATACCAATTCAATCATTTTTACATCATTTCATTTTATTTTTTTCATGGGCAATGCTAGAACTAAACCACAATAAGCAATTACAAACGACCCATGTAAACACTAAAGTCACACTTTTCATTTCTTGTTCATAAAAGTGTGACTTAAGTGTTTACATGGGTCGTTTGTAATTGCTTATTGTGGTTTAGTTCTAGCATTGCCCATGAAAAAAATAAATGAAATGATGTAAAAATGATTGAATTGGTATTTCCTTTTTATTTTATTGAAAAACATTCAACCCATCGATATATATAACCCAAAACGTGAGCGGTGTAGTTAGCAGTTTTGAGAAGTGTATGTGTCTCAACTTATTCGTTTTCAAGAGCTTGTACTCGAGTTGAGGACTTTAATATTCGTAATCTTTGTATAACTAAAAAGCTACTCAATCAGGGTTACCGTTAACATAAACTTCGTAAAACCTTTGCAAAGTTTTATTATCGTAACCCTGATCTTCTTTCCAAATATAAAGTAATTTAAGGACTCTTCTTCGACAAGGACTATCACAACCTGACTTCTATGGTGATGTGATTTATAAACTTCGTAAGATTCTTGGTCATGATCACTTTCATACTACCTTTGTTAAACTTGTTAAAAAGTTTATCAAAAGAGGTTATGACCCTATCATTTTGCAACGTCCTGCATGCTTGGTGGTTGACCCTTAGTCCTTGCCTTGTTTGTTAGAGATTAGATCATGGCGGGGATTTCTTTATTTACACTGTCCTGTTTTAACGGGATGACAATAGGGTAAGTGTGAGGTTTGGTGCACCCTAGAACCGGTTTAAACCCCCAGTGGGCCTACTTTGCCACTGACCGTTCCAAGGCGGTAGCCCTATTGTCAACCCTTTTGTGTTTGTGATGTCGTTTACTTTTATTATTACTTTTGCCTTCTTGTTTGTCTGTTCTGTGTTTGTGGTTGACTGTCCTCCTTGAATGCTACTTTCCCTGTCTGATCTTTGTATCTTTCTTTACAATAATAACATTTTCCAAAGGTTTTTGGAAGTTAGCCCTGATTCAGTAGCTTATTAATTATACAGGTTAGAATATTAAAGATCACAACTCGACTACAAGCTATAGAAGACGAATCAGATGAGAAACATATACCCCCAAAAGATGTTGCTCTGGGAACATCCCCTTCAAAGGGAAAATGAATGATATCGAACTTACATCCATCTCTAATGTCATAAATGTTGCTTATTTATTTCTCCACTTTCAACTGAGATGCAAACCGAAAAAAAAAGCGACAGTATATTAGTTTTTCTTATTTGAAATAATGTATGGTATATACATGTACTGTCATAGTATATATTATTTACCATAGTAGAAACTATAAGGTTGTTAACGAATAATATATCATCCAGATGGTATTATTAAAGGCTGGTTTAACACCCAGCAGACTTTTTTTGCCACTGACCGTTCCAAGGCGGATGTGTTTGTGATGTCTTATTTTGCCTTTTATTCATCTTTAGCGTTGTTATTTGATTCTGTGTGTGTTTGTGGTTGAGTGTCGTCCTTGAATGTTACTTTCCCTCTTCCACTTTTAGATCTACTTGGATCACATCTGCTTGAGTATCTAGTGTAATACTCAGCATAATTCTCTTTCCTAGCAATACAATACAAAAACAAAACTGCCACAATGAGATATAAAGTAAGTACACACAGACATACCAACAATTTGTCTTCAAACAGGATTTCCATACCTGGCAAAATATCGTCTAATAGGAATATAAATAATTCAGAAACTTCTTGGCAAGACCACTTCGCGTAATTATTTAAACTGCCGATAGTGAAGTACGCTTTACTAGTGTTACAGGTCAAAAATGTAGCTTTTTTACGAAGAAAAATCTTTTGAATAAGAACATGAATGATATTGTGCAGTAGAGTTGTGCCAAGTGTACATAAGTCATACTTAAAGTTGAAACTTGACCACTCTCTGTGTTGCACATTGTCCGTTTCATTGTATAGATAATTTGCTCTTTGTTTATGGTACAGTGCGGATCTACGGTGCCATTTCGTTTGGGTGCTGTGCTTTCTATAGTACACATTTTTCTCATTTTTGACGTTTATTTAAAAAATTATCAACATATCCTGAATTTATTATCTTTTTTGTTACGATGCCACTTTTATTGCAGAAAACCCTCGGCGTGTATTCGAGATGGTGCAAGTTTAACTTCAATCCAAAACATACAGGTTATTTGAAAATGGAAGAAATATTCAACAAAGGCCCTATTGAAGAGGACAAAGCGCTTCAAGTGTATACCGATTGTATGAACTCAGAAGCCGCGTTCTTCAACTCAATAAAGAAGCCGTAGTAATACTAATGTAAAGGAGACAGAGAAGTGACACTAATGTGGGACCCAACTAAACTTCGAAACAGCCCTTTTGCTTAGTCTACTATCTAATAAACCCATGTTCTCTCTTGTGATAGTATTTAGGCTTAACATTTGTTTAAATAACAATGTCGAACAACGTTTTGTCAATTTGGTATCAGTTTTGTTTACTAATTGTTTTAACGCTATCCGTTATTTACAGATTTATAGATGGACTATGTCTGAAGAAATATTGTGTTGTCTGTATCTTTTCGTATGAGTCGTGTGCGAAAATATATGTATACTATGTCTAAAAATATTTTTGAAAAAGATCATTGGTTAGGTACAATACTTACCTGGTCCTATGCTAAAAGAGTATGAGAGTGGACCTTTGGAAACGGTCGAACACGATAAATACGAAATACTGCAGTCTCGGTTTGATTGAGATTGTTCATGAACGGTAGTGAATATTATGCATAAGACATATATTAATTCTCTGTGTCCAGGCCACTTTCTTGATTCGACTTCCTGGATAGAAGATCAGAACCCTCAAATATAGGCAGCCACTTGACCAAGGATCTTAAACAATTTGTAAATCACATCACCATAGAAGTCAGGTTTAGTTAGTCCTTGTAGCGTAAGTGTTCTTAAATTACTTTTGTATTTGAAAAATAGATCAGGGTTACGATAATAAATGTTGCAAAATGTTTTTCGAAGTTTATGGTAACGGTGGCCCTGCTGGAGTAGCTTTTTAGTTATACATATATTACGAATATTAGAGTCTTCAACACGACTACAAGCTCTAAGGTAACGAATAAATTGAGAAACAAACATAAGACCCTATCAGAAGTAGAACATCCCCATTTAACAATATCCAAATTAAAATCATCTCTCTTGTCATATATCTTACTAAAGCCTGCATTAAAAGTAAATGTACACAAATAATAAACAGATGTAGGTATGTCTGTTATTAAACGATATGTGTGAATTTCTTAGACATAGTTCAAAACAATAACATACAACTGAGTACCATTTAAAAGAAGAATGACAATCCTTTACATTTTAGTCGAGAGATGGCTGATACACATGCTACTTTAAAATAAAGGTATATTGGTATTTGATTCTTTTGTAGGCGATTAACTAATATTAAAATGGCATTAAGTCTGTCAATGAGAAATTGTTTAGGGTCGTTTTTATTTTTATTTTTTTTTATTTTTGTTCTTGATATATGCTGCTAATA